>CM076578.1:1189246096-1189480455 GCA_034641835.2 Pinus albicaulis | reverse complement strand
GGACCAAGAGAGATGAACCATTGAAGAAAAACAAACACGGTATGTACAATACTGGTTCACTCACCTCTCCATATTGTTTTGCTGCTGCTATGTTATGCAGGCTTTTTGGAAAGTCTGACATAAATATGATCTTGCCTGAATGGCTCCCTTTGTTGAATGCTGTTGTTAATGCTACAATTGTAGACTGGGCCAAAATCTTATCTGATAATTTGGCCACTGCTATTTTCCATTACCAGTCTAAACGAATTGTTTCTCAGAGGATTTATCCTCCTTTTTATCTATCTGCTTATGTTATGGATGCTATCTGCTTTGTTTCTAAATTCCCTTTCATGGGTTGGCAATGGACGATTCAAGATCCTTTGCCTATTCATGTGTATCACAAGGAATTATGGGAATCCAAGTTTATTTTTCATTTTTACAAGATTTGCCATGGCATAATGTTGCCTCTGCAGAAAACATCGTATAATAAAGATGCTCCAAGGTTTTCCCCGGAAGCAGAAGTCGACATTCTCCCCGTCGCACTATGGTTTGGGGAAGAATGGTTTACCTATGTAAAGGTTTTTGGAAGCTCTGCTTCTCCTCATGTTTTACCCTTATATGTTTCTGATAAACTTATAGCTCTGGAAATTGCATACCAAACCTGTGGTCAAGGAGGTTTGACAAAGGATTTAAAAGATAAGAAGAAAGCCATTTGGCCACAATTTCCCGTAGCTTGTGGAACATTTTCATTATTTGATATTGGACATGCATTCAAGGAAGTAAGCAATATTACATGCTTACAATTGTTTAAATTTGCAAAAAGGTTATTCGACCCTAATGAAGTTGTTAAAAATTTCACCACTGCAAGCAAAGTAAGGATATTTTCCGGAGAAGAGGACCCTTTCGATGATATATTCCTAGGAAAATCCACATTGAAAGAAATTCTACATTTAGCACAGATGCAGTTATCTCCAGAACAATTTCAAGAATTTAAGGTTTACAGAGAAAGAAGACTGACCACCATCCCTTTGGAAAATTTGCGTTTGGAACCCGCAAGGGAACCAACTCCTAGTGTTAGTATAAGTGGCAGCTCAGGTATAGATAAATCTAAGTCAAAATCTGAAAGAGAGACTTCTGAATGTTCCAATAAGTCTAATGAAGAACAGGATAGAAATGAAGAATCAGTGAAAGATACTGCTCAATCGAAAGAACTTTCACAACAGCAAATTTTGACTTCTCAGCAGATAACTCCTCCTCCTACCAATGTACAGCAACAGTCAGTCACAATTGAATTAGACAAATAATGGGAAAGCTTTAATCAATTGCTTAATGTGGAAGGACAGAATATAGAGACCCCTGTACAGACAACAAAAGTTTTTAGCACAGGAATAAGTGGCACAGTCACAGAAACTGAGCATATACCTGTCACTCCCTCTTCTGAAATTGTACTTAATGTAGAGGACATTCCTCCTCTAGATGTATTCTACAGCCCAAAGTATAAAGCTGTAGTGAAGAAACAAAGGAAAAAGAGAAAATTAGAAGGTGAAATTGCTACTGAAGCAGAACAATTAGACGTTTTGTGGAAAGATCCTACCACAGAGCCTACTGATAATCTTGCTAAGTTATCTCAGATTACGGGGGCTTATGCTTCCGCAACTATTGACAAATCATTTGAGATACAGCTCTTATTAAATGAAAAAGAAGAACAGATACAAGTTCTCCAACAGCAATTGCAACAGGTACAGGCCAATAATGAAGCACAGATGAAACTTGAAAACTTACAGCAACAACTTCAAGAAATGAAAATTGGATATCAAAAAAGTTTAGCTGATAAAGAGAAACAAATACAGATTATCCAAGATCAACACAAAGATAATCCTAAACTTCCAGAATTTATTTTAGAAACTATTTCTTTAAATAATCAACTACTGCAACAACAAGAAGTCTTATGCCAAAAAATCTTGCAATGGAACTCTTTTTGTCAAGAAAGTGATAAGATCACCAATCATGTCATAGATTTACGAAATGATTATGATTTAATTAATGAAAAAGTTACTGATTATTTGGTATGGCAAAAGACAGAGGAAGGAAGAAAAGCTGGTGCACCAATTATTAATGAAAACCATAAAGAAATAATTTTCAGTGACTGGGATGCACAAATCAGAGGGGTAGAGAAAGCAACAGAGGAGTCGGCTACAGCAGCAAGAAGTCTTACTGATTGTGTAAATGAGAATTTGCACAAAGCAAATTTTATTTCAGAAACTGTTCCGGGATATCTTCCACAGGCGCATCAATTGCAAACAGAATGGACACAAAAGGCGGAAGAAAAAGCAAAATCAATCCAGGGATTGACAAGATTAAACTGGGATTCTTACTGGACATATTTAGTGAAACCACACAGTCAATGCAATGCGCTTAATTGTATCATTAGTTCTGCTGAGAAGATTGCGCCTACACTTGGCGATTCTGTCTTTTCAGGACAGTTGAAATCTGAAGTCGGCCAACCACCTCTTCTCAAAACAATGCTGGATGCTTGCAAGTTTAAAGATCAAGTTCATAAGTAGTTACTTAATAGTCTTTATTTTTAGATTTAGTTTAGTTTTACTGTATTTTTGCCTAGGAAAAGGACGGTCATTTAAACCGAATCCTTATTTTTTGTAATAAGCTATTTTTAGATTTAGCTAGTAGTATTTAGACCCTTCTCATGCATTTATAGAAGGGTCCTGAATTATAATATTTTTTGGACTTGGAGATTACATTTATGTACTCCATTGCCTCTTATATTTTATAAAGGATCACATCTAGTGATTTTATGCAGAATTATCTTTAAAGTGTTGCATTTCTGTACCTTGGATTTGATTTTGCATCTGAATTACTGGATTAGAGTATCAGATTTCATTTGAAAGCTTTTAAGATGGATAAGGTATTTTTATCTATTCACCGTTGATTTCTTTTGTCATATGATATTCGCTTTAAAATTTGCTATCATTTATATCTATTTGGTTTTCACAACGTTTCTTTATATATCATTTTTTAGTATAATTGAAATGTTATCTTTCATAAGTGTATGTAGATGATATAGAATGATGAATACAATATGCTAATATAACTCTGTTTAATTTCTTAAACAGAGTTATCTTTATTTTTTTCTGCACATTTCAATTTAACGATAATACATTTTTATGGTTATTGTTCAATTGGAACAATTTTAAGTTGTATTCATATATGATACCCGGGGCAATTTTAGAATTCCTTTATTAGTATTTAGATTAAATTAGATAGTTTCATTTTAGTTATTTATTCCCATTTTCACTCATCCAAATCAACCCATTACCAACCCATTAGTTATAAGGAAACTGGTCCTTTCAATCCAGTCGGAGCCACCATACCAAACGGATAAGGAACTGTCCCTAAGGTCCCGACCGGTGGTTTTCCCCAATGTTTGAAGCAGTAGATTTTCTAGGCTTCAACACCTAGTAGTACTCCTGCTAAGTCTCGCCAAATCCAAATCAACTCCCGATGTTGCAACCAGCTAGAAGAATCCTAGTAAAACCTCGAGAGGTCAATGTTGTTCAATCTACCACGACAGACAAATCCTCAAAGGGTAAGAAAATGGGTAAAGGTAAAGCCAAACTAGATACCCCTAAACAGATCCAAAGAACCCTCATGTTTACGATTAGTCAAAAATAAATCCTAAGTTTCATTGCCTTATATGTGATGAAGATCATCACACTAAGGATTTCCCCGATGTGCCGCAAGAAGTCGTCTTCCGAAAGGCACCTCTCGACGCTAGTAGTGCTGAAGGAACCTTTCCCGTCATAGCCAACATAGCTTGTAGATTAATCTCAAGGAAAAATATATGGTATTTCCCATATATTTATGAGTGATATGGAACCTATCAATGTTGCCATTAGATCTAAATATTACCTAACTCCTAAGAAATATGTGGCGGAGAAAGATGCTACCGACATACCTTCTTCCTCCGATCCACCCAATTTCGTCCCTCTCCATACCGAGAGACCTAACACTAAATCCACGATCCGATCACCCCCGAAAGGTGTTCTTCGTAAATCGGCTTACAATCCGAACGCGTGAGTTGCCCAACATTACAATATTGTAGAAGATTTAGCTCGTGCACCTTCGTCGATGTCGACATTGGAGGTCCTTTAGATGTGTCCCTCACGGAAGAATGCTTTGCTATCCGGGTATCGGAGGAATTGATCCTACGAATTCCAATTATATTACCTTTGATCTAGAAAAATGTGTTCCTCGCTTGCCACCTCAACTTGCTTTTCCTATTCAAGTTATGGTTATGGGTAAGACCATTCATTAGATTGTTTTTGACGAACATGCTTCCACTTGTATTATTTATATCTCGTGTTGGAAATCCCTTGGATCTCCACCTCTCAACCGATCCCTAATACTTTGGAAGCTTTTGATGGAAGAGGTTTCTACCCGTATGGTATTCTAAATTCCCTAAAAATTCATTTTTTAAGGCAAAATCGTTAATATGGAGGTTGAATTTTTTCGATGCACCTCTCAATTAAAACCTCATCATTGGTCGCAATTGGATGAACGCAATGGTTTGTGTAGTCTCTACTTTATTTCGCATGCTTCGCTTTCCCCATCAAGGAAAGATTGTCACGGTCGACTAGCTAGCATTAATTTCCGACGATTCTTCGACTCGGAAATGTGCCTTACATTGGGAATTCAACCATACCTTATGAAAGTGTTGGAGTGGGTATTTTCAAAGACTCCTCTTTGATGGGAAATTTTTCCCTCCCTCCTCCCTCTAGTATCGCTTCCATTAATATGATCACGTCTCATCACGACCATTGGATCATACCCAATCCTAATCGATTGAGCAGGCTTTGGCGATGCCATGTCGCTAGCTCGTTGAACAAGCATATCAATTTGTTGTTTCAACTTCTATGATTATATCTCAAACTTATTATCTTTTGAATACAAGTATTAGACTCATAGAGAATAAATCCTCTTGGCTTGCTTCTATGGATTCTCGAAGATCCTTGGGACAAGACTTTTCTCGATCGGAAAAAAGCATTGCGAAAGTCATGTCACTTGAGGAAACTACTTGGAATGATACTCATCATCGTTCCTTGTTTCTTTTGAGACTTGTTAGGATTCCTACTTGCCTAGAGACTCTTGTTTCCCGTGTCGTGGTTGATCCTTCTGACACCCATCTCGGTTCATGAAGTATTATCGAAGGAAATAAGGGAAACCTCTTGGCCATAATACCTCTTGATATTTTTTTTAATAGTCACATCGAGCCCCACCCACTCCCTTCTACCTAGTTCTTATCATTTGGACATTTTCCCACGTGCGCATTATTTACATGCTTGGTAACCCTCACTCGGCCAGACGCATGGGAACTTTATCATTGCTATGACTTCTATAAAAAAAATTAGACGAGGTGATGCCTACATGGACAATCAACGATAGAACCGTTAGCTTGTTTCAATTAATCATGACAAAACGAAATCATGTGAGTCCCGAAACGGTCTCTATATGAAAATTATTATGCTTGATTTCTCATGAATACTTTGTACATTAGTGTGTGTTTCATTAGTATGCGAGTTTTTTTCGTGTGATTTATTTTCCTTTTTTGAAAACATATTTTCCCATGCTTACCATGTTCTACTTGGTTTGCGGATGTTGACAAACCTTATTCCTCATGTCGATTTCGTTGATGGCGTTGTCGTAGTACATAGAATTTATCTTCCATTGTGTGGGCATTTTATGCTCCCAATGGTGAGTTAGTGAACTTACAGTGGCCTATGTCTAGGTCGAACAACTAATAATATTGCTAAATATAGTGTGTTTATCAAACTATTATGGGAAGAAGGTACCCTTTGCATTAGGGCGTTAGTTGTCAAACTCGATTCACAACTCATTGTATTACAGGGTAAACATGAATTATTCAAGAAAAAACCCTCATATTTTATTGATGTATCTTCGTGTTTGATTATTGAAGCAAAATTTTGATTATATTACTTATGATCACATTTCAAGAAATCTAAATACAACAACAGATACATTAGAAAATTACATTTTAGATAGAAATTTGTGTAACATGTAAAACAAACCATGGCATAAATGAACATAAAAACTATGAAAACTAGTACGCCTAAAGTTAATATAAAAAATGTTTTTTTGCCATTTTATAAAGTATTTTTTACCTATTATTTTATATTTTTTCTCGATTAAAATGACGTTTTCTTGCATGTGCAGCAAGAGAAAATCTTGAATCAATCTCGGTAATTGGTGACCGACGTAGTTATATTTTATCACTTTTTTGGACTCATGAAAACAAACGAAAAAGGAACCCCCCCGGGAGTTAACTTTAAGCTCTTTTCTCGACTCTCAAAAAATGAAAATATTGTCGAGCAATTATCCTTTCAAGCTCGTTAAAATAAATGAATCGATGTCGTCTCGAAAGATACGTTTACCACTTTTTCGGACTCGAGGTTGATTAATTATGAAAAGGAATACCTTAGTCCAACATGACTAAGCGGTTCTCTCGGATATTGTTTTCTACCTTTTTCAGCATTCGAGGGACTATCTACGAGAAGGGATCTTTGGAGTTTTCTTTTCTCGCTTCTTTTTTCAAACTCTCTAAACATGAAAAATATGTCGAGTTACCCCTCCGTTGAACTCGTAAAACTTAAATGACGAAGGACTTGTCACTATCACAAGACCAAGTTACTCCTTCCTAAGGCTCGTTAAACTTACTAGGATGGATTCATTTGAAGGGTGAACGTATACACTAAGAATATGGTATCCTCTTCAAGCTTGCTATCAAAAAAATAAAGAGGTACTCGTTAGAAATAGTGGGGGAAAAAATGGAAGTAAAGCATGTCTTGTATTATGTATTAAAGGCAACATGTCTCTCTTGAACATGACACTTATATGCATCTCGTGTGGAATTTGGGTTATCCTCTCTTCGTTATTTTCCTTCACGGGTTTGGGAAATCCATTTTCCTCTCATTCGATCATATCTTATTATCACCATGACCGTTGATTCCATTTTAAGTCAATGCTACCAACATCCAGAGTCGTGTCGTTGATATGTTCAAGAGAAGTCCTATCCGCAAAAGTCAAATTCCTTATAATTATCCGACCTTTCTCGCAAAAATATTTAATTATTCCTATATACCTTGAGCAATCCTATGTTTCATGTTGATGATGTGGCAAACATTATGGCCCTCCTTTGACATATTGCTTCTCGTCAACATCAATTCATTATCCAGAAGTTTATCTAGACACTCCTTTCGCGACCTTGGAGCTTGCATGCCTCAATGGCAAGTTCTTCGCGTTCGACAATAGGCACACATCATTGGCCTTCGATCGAATGATCCTACAAGTGTTCAACTTGAAATCCATTATTCACACTTGTAGATTTTTTTGTTGTACCTTGAGGGCCATTGCCATTATTGGTGGTTCCTCGCGTTCATGTTAATGGTTTACCTCATTGACTAGTAATCAAGTGGTTTCTACCATGTTCGACATCAGTACATATACTCACATGGTTATATTCATACGTTGATGGATCTAAATAGAGACAAATACCTTGGATCATAATCCAAGCTACATGGAGTATTCATGATTGTACACATGATCCTTTCTATACGAATGGTTGTGACCGTGTCTTGGATCCATACATATGATCTTGTTTATTTGGATGGTTGCGCCCATGCTCGTGGATTCATATGTTATTTTATGCCTATTTAGTAGTGTCCTATCGTGAATATTTATATCTGAGATGTCACATATTGTATCGTGTTTTATTTGTAGGTCTCCCGACGGTGGTTTTCCAAATTCCTTACCTTGATTGATAAAGCACTTCAACCATTACTTCTCATTCTTCTTTCATGCTTTAGGGGGAATCTATTACGCAATATTTTGTCGCATTCCCAATTCCCTATCTAAAGCGTCGTCCTTTGTGTCACCCATTTCAAAAATGTCGTAAAGCAAGAAAAAAATATGAAAAAAATATTCACCATGAATAACATGCTCAAAACATCCTTGAAGAAATGGAGTCTCAATGTATTGCAGCAATTCTAGAGAAATATTGTTAAAAACCCTCATTTACATCCCCAAAGGTGGTTCTCTCATGTATAGCCTTGTGCTTTTCACCCTATGTGTAACTTGTAAATAACCCTCGTAGCGCGGGAATTAAACTCGAAAAGTTGTGTTGGTCATATTCGGGTAGATTCTCCAAAAATAGTGCGTAGCTTCTTCCTCTAGAAGTCTAGAGAATAGAATTCAGTATCAGCTTGGCCGGATATTGAGTCGTAGTTCTCCTACTTTTGAGTCCTTGGTCCTACCTTTAAGGATTTTCCCCTTAAGTTGTGGACCTTCCTCCTCTTTGTGGATTCTTAACCTCTTCATCTTCCCTATAAATGAATGTCATGCCTTTCACAAATGGTTGGTCATTCTTGGTTTCATTTCTAGTACTCCAATGCGCCTAAACGTTGTCAAAATTCCAAGGAGAATTAGTGCTTGAAGTCTTTGGATTGACTTGGAAACCCATCTTGAAGGAGGTCTCCAGCATCAAGGCACCGATTGTATGCTTCCCTCTTTAATTTATCTATAATACAAAGCATGTTTTACTTTCCATAAGCTTTTTTTATGATTGCTCGCTTAGTATTATGCTCCTTGATCCGTCATATGGTTTACATTAGAATGAAATATACTATGCTTTCTTTTTTCGTCTTTGTTTGATCTCCCTTGCGGTATTCAAGGATAAAGAAATAGCGAGCAACGAGCTTGGAAGTAAGGATATCGAGATTAACATAAAAAAATCAACCGCATAGGAACTAGAAGGATTGCTTCTATCCATAGAAGGGATTCCCTCGAATAACACTTACATATACTTATTTTCTAACCAATCGAATCACTCGAAGTCTATATATGACCCGTAAGGTGTATCTTAAGTATGGTAGCAAGCGGAATAAGTATCATTGGTTGAAGTGAGACAAGTTGAACTAAGACCAGATCACACATTGTTTTCAATGTTATTAATATAAACACTAATATAATTCAACTAAATTAGTATTAATGCAAAAATTTTATGATATAATTACCGTCAACTACGATAATATTTTTTGAAACAAATTTACTGTTGGTTGTTATAGTTTTCTCATCGTACCGTTGTCTTTAAACTTCACATATTTGCATATTGCGAATTAGTCTACAGAAGTGTATAACAACAGTGTGTCGAAATATTGTAGCGAAAGCGGCGGTAAGGCGTGGGACATGAACATTATTGAGGACTAGAATGGTAGAAGCGTAATAAAACAAACGGTAAAGGAACAATGAAAGGAAGGGAAGCAGAGAAAATTGGCGATGAACAGTTTAAAACAAAGCACCGTAAGGAATGAAGCGGCGCATGAAACGCGCAGTAATACAAATGCGAACAAGGTCATCAAGCCGATACAAACAACGGGAAGTGCTGAGCCATTCTGCGATCGTAGCTGTGTAGCTGTGTAGCTGTGTAGCTGTGTAGCTGTGTAGAGGACTCCGCGTCGTAGAGGACTCTGTGTAGATTTCCATTCGTAGAGGACTCCGTAGAGGATCCTTTGTGTTTCCATTCCATTCTATTCTTTCCTTGTGTTGTGATCCTTGTGATTTGATTTGGTGGAAACAAATCTTGTTGCCTAGCTATGAATTTCTAGATGAATTGAAGAATGTTTGTATCAAGATTTCCATTGCTACAAGCCATTCGAGAGATTCCTATTCTAGCAAAAAACAATAAAGGAGTTGAGTTTCAAAAGACCAGTGAAGGAAACTAAAAGGACACAAGAAGAATCCACACGGTAGGAAAAATTGCAGATACTATGATGGGAAAAAATTACTGCGTGAAGTATGTAGATCCGTGAAGTCCAATTGTCAAGACACATATAAATGATAGAAATTCCAAACACATTGATTGACTTAGAGTCGCTATTAACATTATGAGTAGATAGACTATGGACAGTATCTAAAACTTCCTAACCTTCTTTTACACCTACTTTATCGCAACTTGCGCATCGATCAATTATTAAACCAGCATGGTGTATTAGAAGATATTTCAGCCTCCTTAGATTCTTGGGAATATCCGAGTAGATTTTATGATTTTGAATCCCAGAGTAATCTAGGAGGCACCCACTTATCTTAGAAAGACCTTGGCTAGCTACAGTACCGAGTGCTTTTATTAGTTGTAGATCCGGGGATATGTACATTTCTAATGGTAATTCATAAAGAAATTCAATTTGTATCCCTCCGACAAAAGCAATCACGTAAAGTAGGAGACAATGAATGGGTTGATGATGAGGACACTATACAACCCGTCTTTACCATTTCTGAAATCAGTGAGTGATAGTCAAATTCTCGAACACATTAGAACATTTTGAGACATCTTTTGAATATGACCCTACACAATTTCAGTTGGAATCTAACATAGAATATTTATCATCAAGACAAATGTCTCTTTAATTCATGGAAGATTTTGGTAGTTCTACTATTGAGATTTTTCCAGAAAAAACATTGAATATCAACAAGCATTTGGAAAAGTCACAACAAGAAGAACTAACCCTAAAGTTTTGCAAAAACAATTTATCGCATTTGCATGGGAGTATACTCGATGCATGAAAGTATTGATCCTAAGACTTGCATCCATCATATCTATATTGAGGAAAATAGTAGACAATTAGAATAACCTCAAAGAAGGATGAATCCAAATCTTAGAGATAGTGAAAGAAGAGCTCCAAAAATTACTCAATGTAAACTTCATTTATCCAATATCGTATAGCCGATGGGTTTCTCCTTTGGTTATAGTACTCTAAAAAGAATGGTAAATGGAGGGTGTGCATTGATTACAGTGGAATTGAACAAAGCAACTTTGAAGGATCACTTTCCTTTGCCTTTTTATCGATCAGGGTCATTAGATACATTAGTGGTGTAAAAATTACTTTTCATTTTTTGGATGGTTTTAGTGGCTATAATCAAATTCGTGTAGCACCTCGAAGATCGAGATAAGACCACATTTACTTGTCCATGGGGAACTTTCTTTGCTTCACCGAGTGCTTCCTTTTGGGTTATGTAATGCACCCGCAACATTCCAAAGAGCAAGCACTAGGAATTTTTTTCGATCTAATCCATGATTGTGTAGAGGTTTATATGGATGATTTTACAGGATTTATGGTAATTCATTTGAAGAGGCATTAGAAAACTTGGAAAATTTCTTATAAGATGTAAAGAAACAAACCTTTCTCATTAAGCCATGAAAAAATGCTTTATGATGCTTTCATCGAAGGTATTGTTTTAGGACATCATATTTCTGGGAGATGGGATTAAGGTTAATAGATCATGGATTGAAGTCATCTCCAAGTTACCTATTCCAAATTGTCAAAGAGATGTTAGAAATTTTCACGATTTAATGGTTACTATAGAAGATTTATAGAAAACTTCACTAAAATAGCATCTCCACTCTTCAAATTGCTTACAAAAGACCGTGAATTTAAAATGGGATCCCGATTGTCAATCAGCGTTTGAAACTTTGAAAACAAGAATATCCGAGCACCTATCTTGAGAGGACCAAATTGGAAACTCCCTTTCCATATTTCTACAGTACAGCTCAGACATGTACTTCTAGGAGTTGTGTTGGGTCAAAAAGATTTAGTTCCTTATGCCATTTATTATACCGAAAGTAAAAATTTTGACTCCCACAAAGGAGTTGAACTATACTCTGTGATCAAAAAGAGTTTTTAGTTGTTGTTCATGCAATTAATAAGTTTAGACATTACATAACATGCACATGAAACTTTTATTCATACTGACCATTCCGCAATTAGATATTTAATGAACAAAACTCGTTACTTAACAGCGTAGTGACAAGATGGCTCTTACTTTTGCAAGAATTCAATATTACCGTATTAGATAGACCGGAAAACAAATACAGATAGCGTCGATTTCTTTGTCTAGAATCTGTGTAATACTAAAGAAGATTCTCCCGTAGAGGATAAGTTTCCGATGAATACTGTTTGGCAGAACTATTAAGACCTCCTTGTATGCGTATATACTAACTATTTGGTTACGAAACTACCTTCACATTTATTTCCAAATGAAAAACGAAAATTATTCAGAGAGAGTTCAAAATATTCATGGATTTCTAACGAATTGTTTAAAACAGGCCGTATCTTGTGATCGTAAGATGTGTCGTGAAGATGAAATGCCCTGATATTCTTAAGGCATGTCATGATGAACCATGCGGTGGACACTTTGCGGACAAGGACGGCTTATAAAATCCTCTCTTTTGGATATTATTGGCCTTCCCTCTTCAAAGATGCAAAACAATATGTCAGAAGGTGTGATGTCGCTAAAGAGTAGGGAAACCTACCCTTTTCAAATGAAATGCCATCGCAAACACAGTACTCATCGAACCCTTTGAAAAATGGGCTTTAGATTTCATTGGACCTATTAATCCACCATCCAAGCAAAAGAAGTATATATTGGTTTGTACCGATTATGTTACTAAATGGGTAGAAGCCAAAGCATTAGTATCCGCTACTAAAAATTGGTTTTGTTCATTTTCTTTATGAGGATATTTTTACTCGCTGGTGTTCCAAGAGAAATTGTGACAGATCAAGGAAGCCAATTTACATCCAACTTGGTGGAGAAGTTGATGGAAGAATACAAAAACTCAAGCATAGTGAAGATATACTCCTTACCATCCGCAAGCAAATGGTCAAGTGGAGTCCACAAACAAAGTTCTTGAAAGTATCACCACCAAAATTGTTTATCTACATAGAAGAGATTGGGCGAGAAGGCTTCCGAAGCCTTGTGGGCCCACGTAACTCCACATGGAGAAATACAACAGGACATTCTCCCTATGAACTTGTTTATGGGAAAGAAGTCTTGCTCCCCCATTGAGTTCCAAGTCAAGACCTTCAAGATAGCGATCAGCCTGGGGATGGACTTATCAAGCTCAAAAGCACAGAATGGAGCAATTGAAATGAGCCAGATGAGACCGCATAAGAAATGCCACTTTTAAGAACCGATCTAGTTCAATATCAAAGAGCTAAATGGCATGACAAGTACATCAAAGAGAAGAAGTTTCAAGAAGGAGATTGGGCATTGTTATTTGATTCCAAGTTTAAAGATTTTCAAGGAAAATTTCGCACTCATTGGCTTGGGCCATATGAGATTGACAAGATCTTTAGCAATGGAGCCGGTAAGAATCAAGACCATTGATGAGCCAACTCTCTTATAGTGAATGGCCATAGATTGAAATTTTAGATTACAAGCCACTTTCAGAAGAGGATTTCGTCAAGTTGTTTCACAGTGCCTAATTAGTCAGAAATAACCCTTCTTTCTTACCAAGCTAGCTTTTTGTTTTTCAAGTTAAAAAAAAAAAAAAAAAAAAAAAAAAAGAGAAAAAGAAGAAGAAGACATAAAAATTATATGAGCCTCTAAAACCAATCATTGACATTTATATCTTTATATTGTGAAAATATGAGTGAAAATCAAAGGACACCCTATAATGTATATTCTAAAAACATGTCTTTCATTTCATTTCATTTCATTTCATTTCATTTCATCATCTAATTATTTCATTCCATTTCATTTTGCTTCTACCATTCACTTAGCTTCATCCATTCCATCAATAAATCTTTTTATGATGTTCTCCACCTCATTGTGTTTGTCATTGCTCAGAGTTTCTATTTCACCAAGTGACATTTGTCAGCTTCACTCAATATTCAGCCTCTGGTGAATGGCCCAAGCCTTGTACCAGAAAGTATTCACACTGCCATTACTCTGTTATGAAAATGGGCATTAGTTGTTATTTTCATAAATTATGAAATAATGCAGAGAAAGATCATAATGGAACATTCAAGACACTAATGAAGATCAATCAAATGAAGACCAAGGAAAAGCAAGGATTCCAAAATATAATAGGAATAAAGTTTATTTCAAATAGTATCAAAAAACACATTTTTATGTAATTTTAAACTATGAGCTCTACCCATAACGCGTAATGATTATCTTGACAATCCTTAACCTCTGTTTTATCTCATGTTATCCTCTTTGGTATCATTCACAAACGGTTTCATTATTGAAATTCCGACTTCACCATGTTCAACAATGATCTCACTGTGAGATAATGACACGTATTTGAGCTATTGTAAGACTCATATAAGTCAAGATAACTTCATAATCATTGATTAAACGTGTTTATATTTACCACATGGCCCACCAAAAAAATTCAAAATGCGGCCGAATGCATTGTGCTTTGTTAACTTTTCTGTCATGTTTCGTCGTGTTTACAAACCTCACCTTCACTCATTCTCATTCCTCGTTCACTCATTCCGTTCCTTTTGCTCACTCACTCCATATCCACCTGCAGCCTTATTCCATTCGTGTATGGTGCTCATTTTCGTTTTCAGGATAACATCCCCACAGCATTGTGCTCTATCTGGGTATTCCATCATTCTATTTCCACCTAAACCACAGCAGGCAAGCTCCAAAGCCAATGTAGTAATAAATGGGAAAATTATTAAGGGTGGTGAGTCGTGAAGGACCGAAGTTTACAGGACGACAAGAAAAGAGATGTTGAGAAAGCCAATGGTCATTATCGTGTAAATTCAAAAGGTTACCACGTAGAAGTTACCAAAGCGCGGTAAGATCATTTGATGGCTCGGAAGCGTGGCGGGAGACTCGTGTTTTGGTTAATGAATAACGAAGACAAGAACAGCTTCTTCAGAAGGAGAATGCCATTCAAAAAGTATCATGATGAGGCATGGAGTATTAACTTCCCAAATCAAGGTATGGATATCATCGTTTTCAAAAGAGGAATCCTGCACAATAAAAGATGAATGTCACTATATTACTCATTGTTCGTAAATTTACCACATGTAGCGCCGCTGGCTTTACAAGCATGTATCATACTAGGCTATTGATGAATTTTCGAAAACCAAACCCTCAATATTCCTTAATTCTTATTCGTGTTAATAAGAAGAAATGGTCATGGACTGCGGAAAACACTCAGAGATGTAGAGCCTCATTTATATCAGCACATAAAATTTCTGATTGAAAGGAGCTAAAGGAAAGAGAAGACACAGGAACAATTCCTAGTTAGAAATCTCTCTTTGAAGAACTCCAGGAAATTTCAAGGTAACCCAATTAGAAGGAGTAGAAGAAAGAAATGAATGATGAAACCTGCTGCTTCACACAAAAGAAATTCTCAAAATTATATAACACAAAAAGAAGAGAAGGAAAAGAACAGAGATGAAATCCAAGACACATTTCTACTGTTTACACAGAAGAAAATTAATAGAAGAGAGATTGCAAAGGAAGAAGAAAGAAATAAATAAGAAGCCAACAATACTGCGGTTAAAAGAAATTATTGAGGTCAGTTCATAAAATTTTTCTTCAAGAAGAAGATCAAATTTCATCTCACCGAAAGATTAATTTTTCTTCAAAAATGGGGGCCTATCTCTATCCAAGAAGGCAAACAGAAAACAAGACAAAAGGGTGGTAAATTATACAAAGATGTGAGGAGAAGCAACAGCTTAAGGAAAACCTAGGAAAAACACAAATGAAAGGTCCTCATTTCATTGATTAAGAGAGACATCTGAGAAACAACCCATCATAGTCCATTTTGGGTCATTAGTGAACTAATTGCCCTCACCTCAATCGACAATGAGCGTACCTATCTGGCCTCACAAAATACGATAAGTTTCTCAACAAATTTTTGAACATAATTTCTTGTTAAAGACTTTTAGAGGATGCCCCAATCAAAAGACACTGAAGTAACTGTAAGCACAGGAGGTGTATGACTATATAGAATCCTTGGAGAAGGCAGCCATGTCACACTCCTTCTATTCACCTCAGTATTATAAGATGATTTTAATTGCTCATTAAAACAGATATTTTTGAGCTTGAGCTTTGAATCGAAATATCAAAAATGAAATGAAACACTCAAAGAGTACAAACCTGATGATAATATAATTCATGAAATACTATGTTACATTTGGCCTAAAAGAAGAATAAGAAGCTAAAAAGGAAATGCCAAAAATTGCTGCAGCACCATATAACACTAAATTGTGCTAATGAAGAAACCCAGAATGACGTATACATTTCAAAAGAAGAAGAGAAGGGGGTTAGATGCTTGCCATACTGTTATTAACTGAACAGACATTTGGGATTGCCAAGGAGGATAGCATAAATACCTTCTACGTTAAAAGTGAGTCCCGAATTTGCCTCTTTTTCCATACACTTTTCCATATCTTTTTTGTTCAACCCCCAAATTGCTTATATATCATGTGTATCTACATGGTTTTTAATTATGTTTCAGTGTTTTCATTTCGATTTAGATTTTGTTCACACAACAAGTGAAACTGTCACTTTCCCCACCGCAACTTTCCGCCTATTTTGTGAAATCTATGCGTGCTGTGTTCACGAAGGAAACGAGCCACATGGGTGCCTAGAATGACGAGGACATGGTTCGTTCCACGAACGAAGAAAATTCGCTCAAAGAAAGTCACACAAAGCGACCACGGGAAGTCAATCGAAGGGGAGTCTTATGTCGGCCGGATTTCGTTTTTGGCATAGAAAAACATCCGACACGGCCGTTTGCCTTCCGTGAGGTTAATTGACAATTCATGTTCGTAGTTAATCGCAAGCGCCCACCTTCCAGATCCATTTAAATACAATAACATTCCCTATATCCGTGGCCTTATATTCACGTACGTTCGCTATCATAAACTCGTGTATATGGCGATTTGTTGTTTACGTATGTTGCACAATGTAGAGGTTACATGTTGAGTTGTTAATTGACAGTTGTCGTGCGTACTCCGTTGTTAGTTTTGCAGTGATTATTGCCTGAGCCATTACTGTCATTGTGTTCAACTCTTTTTTAATGGAGAAAGTCTGTTTTATAACTTCACTCAATGAGGATCGTACTGTGAAAGCGATAGGCTCCCCGTCACTCGAGGTTCGTGTATTAATGTATATATATTTCATTTCATTTTAAAAGTCATTATAATTGTAATCTATTATAGGTTCATATTTCATAGTTGTTTCATTTCTGCCTGCTATTTTTATAATTTACTGTATCTTGTTTTCGTGCTTTTATGATTGTTAAATCACTCGATCAGCTTTCTAAAAGTCATAGGAGGGCACTTTGGCATTTTTCATAGTATTTTAATAATGATGTGATTTCAACATTATTCTCATTTCAGTTTCCTTTTCATGTTATTTTATAACTTCAATCTTGCTTTATAAGGCCCAAACTTTTGTTTATCCGATTCGTAGTTAAATTTAAAATATATTAAGTCATATAGTGTCTTCCGCTATCGAAAGCCACAAATGGACCGATGGTGAGGTCGTATGATGAAATGTGTAGTTTAGTATTAGTTTTTCTAAAATTAGACAGGAGGCAGGCCGCTATAGTGTCTTTCAAATACCTCCGAAAGCCACAAATGGACCGATGGTGAGGTCGCATGATGAAAATGTGTAGTTTAGTATTAGTTTTTCCGCAAACTTAGATATATTAAATCATGTATGACATTTTGGGCCAGCTCAAAGCTGTGCACCGGACCTGGAATAAAGTAGGATTGAATCATGTGTGTGTATGGTTTAGTATTAGTTTACTTTCGCGAATAACACGCTTGACAATTTGTTTATGATTACTTCCGCAAGTCATAGCCGGGTTCAATGATGAAGGGTCGAAAATGAATTGATGTGTAAATTCCGATTTAGATTTATTTCATTGCAATTTTGAAATTTCATAAGCGTAGTTTCTTTTGTGTCTTGTTGGTAAGAAGAATAGTTTAGTTTTCTGCCGCATCACCAGTTTCTGTTTTGATTCATTAGACGGTGATCTTTCATTTCAAAGCAAAGACATCTTTACTTTCTTTTCGAAGTCTTGTCATTGTAATTCCAATTTGCTTTTTAAAGTTTCAAGATTGGTAAATCATTAGGGAAATTACTTCCTTGAACAAATATAACCAAGCTTGTTTTTCATACTTTAGAATTTCATTTCACTTAGAAAGACCAAAAATGACAAAAGTTAGGAAAGAGGTTATCTGGCATATATAGTGCGCCGCATCATCACCTTTACGATTCTTGGATTACATCAGTCACCAAGAATTTAGGGACACATCAAATTGACCAAAATGTATACTGAAGTTGTATTTTCGTATTTAAGTTTCTTAACTTTTTCAAAAGATGAGCGCCGTAAGTTACGTCACTTGGCTAAAAATTACTTAATTATTGGTGATGCTTTATACCATCGAGGGGTTGATTCAATCCTGAGACGTTGCTTAACTCTCGAAGATGCTGAGGCTGTGCTGAATGATTGCCACAGTGGAGCTTATGGTGGTCATTTATCTAGGCTTGCTACAGCCCAAAAAATCTTGCGTGTTGGATACTTTTGGCCTTCAATTTTCAAAGATTGTATGGAGTCGGTCAAAAAGTGTCATCCGTGTCAAGTCTATACTCGAAAAATGTGCGCTCATCCAGCTCCGCTTTTTCCATTAATTACTGTCGGTCCCTTTACAAAGTGGGGTATTGATTATACTACTTGTAACTCGCCTTCGGCTAAAGGTCACACGTACATTATTGTAGCAGTAGACTACTTTACGAAGTGGGTCGAGGCTATGCCTACTTTTGGGAATGATGGTGAGATAGCAGCTCTTTTTATTTTCAACCATGTTATTGCTCGTTTTGGTATTCCTAGAGATATTATCACTGATCATGGTAGTCATTTTCAGAATAGCATGATGGCTGAGTTGGCTCTCAAATTAGGTTTCTGGCAGGAGAATTCATCTCCTTATTATCCTCAGGCCAATGGGCAAGTGGAAGCCGTGAACAAATCCTTGAAGACCATTCTTCAAAGGACAATTAATAAAGCTCGATCCAACTGGCATATCATGCTATATCCTACACTTTGGGCATACCGGACGTTAGTGAAACCTGCAACTGGCTTTAATCTGTTTCAACAAGCTTACGGGGTGAATCCATATTTCCCATTGAATGTGAGATTCCTTCTCTAAAGTTAGTTGTTGAGCTTCTTCCTGACACTTCTAGTCTTGAAGAACGTCTCCTTCATTTGGAACATCTTGATGAGTAGCGTCGGGATGCCGCCATGATGAATGAGGTGCATAAGAAACGAGTCAAAGTTCAGTATGATAAGGCGGTCAAACCTAGAGTTTTCTCGGAAGGTGACCTCATTTTGGTCTATGCCTAAGAGAAAGATGCCCTGGGCACAGGAAAGTTTAAATCTATGTGGTACAGCCCCTTCATTGTTAAAAAATTCCTTAAAAAAGGAGCATATGCCTTGGTTGATTTTGAAGGAAATGAGTTGGCGGAGCCCAGAAATGGGCTCTATTTGAAGAGGTATTATGCCTAGGCTTCGGAATGGCATCTTACTTTTGTGTATAGTAGTTTTGTTTTGTACATATTTGGTTTTTTTTTTTGGTCTTTGATGTGATGGTGATGTTTTTTATCTGCTTTGGCAGGTTGTATTGCATGTCATGAGTCATTATGGTTTCGCCGATGGTGCTAGTAGACACGCCCGGAACTTGGCTTCCGTGGCTTGGGTGCTTCATTATCCATCCAGTCAGCTGTTAGTATCAAGAGGAGTCTGCATTGGTCCTGCTTCCAATAATGTAGCGGAGTACACTGCAGTTATTCATCTACTCTCGGAGGCAATATCTTTGGGTGTTGATTCGTTGGTAGTTTTCTTGGACTCCCAGTTGGTGGTGTCGCAGTTGAACAATACTTATCAGGTTCGAGATCCATTTTTACTCCGGTTTTTTTTGAGAGTACATTTTTTACAAAGATCATTTCAGTTTTTAACATTCATTCATATTCCTCGAGCAGACAATTGGATGGCAGACTCATTAGATAATCAAGCAATTGATTGGCATATTAATCATTCCATACATTAAAATTTAATCATCAAAAACATCATGCATTTTTTATACATTTGTCACATCGCATCATAGATCGTTGTATATATATATCATCAGAGTGTTCAAAAAACTATACAAAATTTTGGATCCATAAGTCATACAAAATTAGGGCTTATGCCCGATCATGTTCAGTATAAAAAATATACAGTCATCTAGTAATCATGTCTATCTACTCCTGTGGTCCCTGCCCAATATTCATGTTCCTATAGAACACGATCGCAGTAGTGACACGGCAGAATAATCGCACCCAGTCACGTGGTACTCCCACTACCCGTCTCTGGATAGCCTCAGGTAAATCTTCCACAGCAGCCATAGGCACTTTGCGAGTCAAACCCTCCAAGTTCCTCTGAATAGCATGGAGGGTCTTGCCTGGGTCTTCAGTATCTGCCTCGCCTCTGCGGCGCTTGTGCTGTGGGTAGCCCTCAGGACGGATTGGTCCAATATCTGTATCATGGTCATCATAATATTGTAAGTCACTTTGAATCCAATCAAAAAACATGTTTTTTTTTCTCATTTTTTCACATATATTGAAAAAATCATCAAAAAATCATATAATTAAAAAATTGCAATCTCATCGATTGCGCCCCATGTCGTGCCAGGTGGAAGGACGAGGTCTGGATCACCACGAAAATCCATCCCGGCATAGGGGTAGTCCTCCACTGCGATGACTTGTTCCTCCCACCATTGAAAGAACTCATCATCCCAGGTGGTTCAGGGAACTTCACTTCCCCCCAGTCTCTTCATCAGATCAGCCCATCGGTCAATTCTTGGGTCTCTAGGGCTATTGATTGAGGAGCTCACTTTGGGTCGAAGCCCAGGAATCTTCTCAAAGAAGAATGTCATAAAAATGGTTCCATACCCGAAATGCTTTGTTTTCGCTTTCCGGATGGAGGTCAGTTGTTGCTTCATATTGGTTAACAGAGCTGTACACCAATCATACAGGTGAACTAGGCATTCCACAGCTATGCTCATCTGGGTCCTGGATGCCTGATGCAAGGAAGCAGATCCTGCTACCCTGCCGATGGTAAACATGAGAATCTTCATGTGCAGATCTCTCAAATATTTTATGGCAATCTGAGTCCCTACTTTTTTGGACCCCTCTACACAGTAGACATGGACATAGTCATCCACCGTAAGCCCTCCCAAAGGCTTTCCGTGCAAATCTACTGGGTCCCCCCTCCGTGAGAGTCCAGTAATGAAGTAGATGTCTTCCACCTCTATGTGTATAGGCATTTGGTCTATCACGAAGCAATCTTCTTCCGGTTCCCAGTAATTTACCAGCATTTCAAGCAACCAGATGTTACTTTTCATGTTTGGCATTTTGAAGAATTTTAGCAATCCGCAATTTCGGAGGATGTCGAGCGATTGTTGATCTTGCATCACTTCATTATCAATTGCACTATGCTCACGTTCCCTCCAAGTGATGTTCATCCTGAAAAAATTCATTTATTTGTTCATTAGATGCATTTTTTTTACATCACGGACTGCGCATACGCGACTTCCCTTACAGATAGTTGCGTCTTATACACAGGTTCGTCCATACGAACCCGCGTATGCGTAGAGCCCTAAATCGAAACAAATGTTTTTTACGGTGAAATTTCCAAATTTTAACTCTATTAATGGACAAAATTGATAATAATGATGGATTAAGAGCTTACCTGACTGATTCGACAAAGTTTCACCGCTGATTGCTCTTGTTTTGACGAAAGAGGGTTTTTCTCTAGAGCTCTTTTTCCCAAATCAGCAAGTAACAATGAACCAAATATGAGGTAACATGTGTATTTATGCCCAGAAATTGAAAATTTTTGCAAAAATTTGTTATGCCTATTTTTTCAATCTATCTTAGGCTCCATAACCCAGATGCTTGTAAGTGTCAAGATTGGTATATTTTCAGGTACATTTTGATAAAGTTGAGATTTTTCCAGTTTTTTTGATCCATGACTGCTGACCTGTCATGGCAGGTATATGATCTTCACTGGCATATAGGTTAGGAAATCCATTTTCTATTGCATTTTGCATGATAGCCTCCATTATGATCACTTGCCATAGGGTCGATCCCATTAGGTCATGAGTATTTCACCCATTTCACTCGCCGATTATTTAATCATGACTTGGTGGTAGAGCCTTCCTTTACATGGGCTTCCTAGTTAGTTCCTCGCTAGCACTTGTTTCCCATGCTGCGTTTCATGTAGGCTCGGGAATCCTCTTTAGTCCCGCCATGACTTATGTGTTGAAGCTTAATTATTCTTTTTCTTCACTATAATTTTTCTGGCTATTACCCTAGAGGCTCCCTGGTGTCGTTGAGTTGTATTACTGCATTGCATATTGGCTACTTGTTTATCCTGGCCTTTAGCCGGCTTCATTTGGACTCGATGTTTAAGCCAACTTTTGATCTTGTCTATCTGTACAAGTTAACCATTGCATGCACTTAGCTATCGCGACTTGACACCTTTTTACCCATGGATGGAACATTCCTTTGAGTATCGCTTACCAGTTTCCGCCACCTTGCATTGAGCATAGGATCGTTCCAATCCCAGGAACTAGTGCATTTGTTTCTTGATACTCGTTCTATCCATTGTACCATAGCATTCTTTTATTCTTTTTCAGGCTTATTATATGAAAAAGACAAAAAAAAATCAAATATAACAAAAAGAGCGGGAACGGGATGTATCTTCGTTATTTTGATGGCAGTACAGAGTCAGTTTTGTCGCCCTTGAACAAAGCACATATACTTATATATATTTCCTTCATTTTGGATGGTTCTAGTTTGACCTAGGTTCAGCCTTTACCATGTTTCACTTGTCAGTTCTCCCCCGGTTGGTTATCTCTTCCAATCATATGGAGAGTTTGTTTTGCCTCCTGCATGACAGACTTATACAGTGTCATTTTTTACTGCCATGGTCATCATGAGTCGTGCTTTTTTTCAAGGGAAGTTTAACCTGAGTCGGCCATTCTGCGGTGTCTCTTGACTCATTATTCAGTCGGCCTTCCCGGTCTTGTCAGTATCATGTTCTATCACATTAGATGTTTTGGTCTTCTGCTCGTGCTGGTTTGAGAAGGTCCCCATTGACTTCTTGCCGGCGGGTTTGTCTCTTATCGACTATGACACATTGCTCTGAGAGCAAACCTAGAGCCGCACCTTGGCCCTATTTCCATCATTGATAGGTGACCTTGTGCTCAGCATTTGATCATCATTATGGGTCTTTGACTGAGTGGTTTCCCCTGTGTTCGACGTTAGCATACATTATCACACTTGGGATTCGTGCAGTACCTTGATTTCCATTTGACCCTATCGGTGGATTTCTCGCCTCTGTGTCAGCTTTCATTATTGGTTGGTTCAGAGGGTTTCTTCCATGCGCTAGCTTCATCTTGTGCATGTCGAAAACGTACTTCGGTTTTGGTTCCGTCACTCTACTTCGTCCGATTCCTTCCAAATCTTGGCCTGCGGGTTACACTCGCGCTGGACTGATGTGGGATGCCTTAATGCCTTCCTTCCAGCAGATCTTTTCCCATCGACTCCGACTCATTGCTATGGGAATAAGGTCTAGAGTCTTTTGTTAGTACCTTAGGGTTTGCAGTCATCAGTGGCAGACTCTTCGCTATCGACAGTGGGGATTCATCATTGCCTCCTGATTGGTAGATTCTTCCAAGTGTTCGACTTCAACTCATTCATTCGCACTTGTTAGATTGTACTGGGGCACCTTGACACTCATTTTCATTATTGGTGGGTTATCTTGCATTGGTTAATGATTTACATTATTGATCGGTAATCCAATGATTTCTCACATGGTCGACTTCAGCTCATTTATTCCCATTGTGTAGAATTGTGTCGTCAAGATCGCTGAAGACCTCGGGTTGCATCAACATTTTTCGGTTAACTTTTGACAGTCCATTCAGTTTCTGCCATTGATGCCATCCACCCTTATATGTTGTAGTATCAGTACAGTAGCATCTTATATGTTGGCTCCCGAGTTGCGTGATTGTACCATGTGTTCCACCCCTTATGCTTTGGTACTTGGAGATTCAGTTACTTTTATGATCAGACATCCAGTTTTAGCATCATTGATCATCTTTCTATATGTGATACTTGGACATTGATTCCGACTTGTACTTCCGAGCCATGCTCAGATGATTCATTGTGTAATTTCAGTTCAGTTATACTTGTATACATTCTGGATTCATCATGTAATTTCTATATGCTGTATTTTTTACTGAGCATGGGTATGCCCGCCTCAGCATGAGTTGACTCTCTGTTTTCTTTCATTGGTTTTTGGTAGGCTGAAATCTGGTGAAGTCCTCTCTTGTCCTTGCGAAGTTCTTTCTATGTGCATAATACATTTCGGCCATCATGTACCCCTTTTGACCTCATATATTAGGGGGCATCTGTTATAGCATCATTTTTCACCCTCATGTGATTCATGATTGTCTCTTTGGCCTTGGGCACCCATTCCCACAGACTTGAATAAAGTTCATAAAAAACAGTGTTTAAAATCCCATACGCGGGTATGCCCAGACTTTTCCGCGTGTATACGCGAGTCCAGAGATACTTTTCCGCGTATGCCATTAAAATCATTAAAAAATATATAAAAATCCCTATTTTCGAGGCTGGGTTGATGGTTATTCCTGTAATTCAACCACCCCAGCCCGTGGCCAACTGTTTCCAACTGATTGAAACTACTTTGAGGGAGTATAAAAGCCCCTCATATGCATGGCCTAAGGGGAGAGAGAAAAATTATAGACATTATACTCTGTTGGAGCCCGGTTCAAGTCTGATTTCCCGTGCCTCCTGCACTTCCCAGGTTTTTACAGGAAACCCTTGTTTCTTGGAGATGTTCATTAGCTTATATGTCATCTCATGTGCACAAGTCTTGGAAGAATCCTAGCGAGGCAAGGGCAGGACGGATTCGGACAACGGTTTGTTCGAAGATCGTGGAAGGATTCAGGTGATCTCTCCACCTTTCTATTATTGTACATGCTGTTCGTAATGAAGAAGAACCATCTTGTTCCCGAATTCACGTGTTAATATCTGCTTATATATGTGAAAAGACTATTAATTAAACACTTATTATTGTTTATATGATGTTTCACATGGATTATACTGACATTCAGGAAAGATATATGCTGTACAACTAGATTTCCATGCACGTTTCTTCTTGATTTTCAGGTTGAAGAGGAAGAAGAGTTGCTGGGGGTTTGGACCCTGCAGGATCTACATCAAACGTAGGATCTACAGGTGAGTTCTACAATCTATAATATCTAGTTTTTAGCGTACAAGTTTGGTTGTGTGAGTCCTTCTTGAATAGCATGCCCTGATCTGTGGAGGTTTTTGACCCAACGACCTCTAGGGAGTTATTTCCTGAAACAACTGCAACACCCTGCAACACAACGTTATACTGATGAAGAATTAACGCTGTAGCTGAAGGAGGATGCTTGGCCACAAGCCTAGATGTGGGAAAAATTAGTACAAGCTCCTTCAAGAGGCCTCTCAAGAAAGGATAAGGAATTCCTAAACAAGAATGCCTTGTGCTAAGCAGCACAACAATCTCAACTAAATAGTAGAAAAAAGAAAAATAGTCTAAGCAGACACATCAAAATATCATTCATAATATGTCTTGCTATGGCTGCCTTGCCCTAATTTTAAACATGTGTGAGCCTTCTTTCCTTGGGGCCCACTCATTAGGGTTTCCTTCACCAAGGAATCTTCCTCCCACTTGCATTTCATTGTCTTATGGATGATCTATTCCTCTCATTCCAGCGCTGTTGACTTGGTCAAACTTGACCTTGTCCACATGCATTTTTCCCTGTTCACTTATGAGAGTGTAAAATATAGCTAGCAGTATGATCCCTTTTCACATTATGAGGGATTTTATTCTTATTTCTGAAATGTATGGGCCTCCTTACCCATTTATTTATCTCCTAAGTGAAATAAGCAAAAATCAATTTTCCAATTAGCTGCATGCTAATTTTGGAATATTACAGTCCTCCCCTCCCAAATGTTGCTTGTCCTCAAGAAATTGCAAAGATAGAACTAAGAAGTGTCCCCTCCTCCTGCTATAGCATCCACATATGATATGCTCCTCCAAGGAATGAGATGTTGTCTCATCAATGAATCTCCATATTTCCCCTCCCAAGCATGCAAGTTAGCTACATAGCTATCATCATGAATACGTAGAGTACTCAAGAAGGAAATAAGGTGTTGTCTAGAGGTCCCTTTGAGGCACGTGGTCTGAAATGTATTGGAAAACATAATTCCCTTGTGGATCCTCCATCCCCAAGCAATCATCCATACAAAATGAGTCACCTCCCAACATGGTAACTCCTGAAAATGTTCCTCCACCTTTGGCTCCTGCAAATTAGGTGGGCTGAAAATCTGAACATGGTAGACATAGTAGCCTACCCCATGCTGTCCTCCTCTCCACTTATGATAAGTGTAGAGTGTGTACTGATCTTGGGCTGCAATAATATTGCCCTCAAGTGGCAAAATGGAGACTAGATCTCCAAATATCTCCTCTCCAACATTGTGAATCAAGCTAGCCCAAACCATACCATATATGATGAATAGGACTTGATCATCACATGGTATCCAATCAATCTTATGGTCCACCTCATAAAGGAACAAATGTTTTAAAGTAGTGGCCATATCCCCTCCCATGCTCCCATTAGAACATGTCATGCAACAAGTGTGGGAATCCTCTTCCCCAAAGGACACATTCAACCAATGTGTCTCTCCCCCAATCATGCTCCCAATAAAAATAAGAACAACATAAGCACATGAAATCATGATTAGCATTGAAATGAGGGAAATAATGAAGGTTTCATGTGGTGCTGGAAGGTACCAACAAGTGGTTACAGCGCAGTTTTCCTAACTGTTGTTTCAGAAAATTACATGGTAAGTTGTTTCTTGATACATGGCTAATTATGTATGTCATCACATCTACTAATGAATAGTAAATGGCTGGGTTAATTAACTGAACATACATGAAATGATAAAACACTTGCCCAAGGCCACACAAAATATGGTTGTCTCCATCATATAATTTGGCCCAAAATTGACCATGGAGCCCAAAGAAAAGCTTTCCCTCTTGTGGAGCAATGCACTACATAGAAATGGTAAGAGTATGAAAATACTGTGTTAGACAATCAATAAATGCAAAACCTAGATTCTTACCATGTACTGGAAGTAAGAAGATGTATGGATCCATAAATAATTCCTCCATAGTGGTATGACATACTCCCATGAAGAGGAATGAACCATGTGCTGCATGAAGATCCTCCTTCTTATGCTTTGAAATCCAAGTTAAGAAGATCATATCAATGTAATATATGTTTCCATCTACTACTCCATCAATCTCACCTCCTCCTTGTCCACCAAGTGCATCAAATTTGAAGTGATCCTGGGGACACTCCATCAATAATTCCAAGCTCCAAAGTGACAATGTTGTTGGCCTATGCAAATAGGCTCCTGCCAACTCATAGCTCTTTTCTTTGACATGCTCCTTGTCAAAGACATCTCCCACAATGCTGCTATATATAAGAAGTTCCTTCCAAAGTGGAAGTACCTCCCGATCATCCAAGGCTAAGGAGTAGCCTCTTTGCACCATGATAGTGCCATCTCCTACTTCTGCAACATCATGCAAAGTGTGAGAGAAAATTTGCCCCTGCTCTCCCAAGAACAACCAAAGCAACAAAAGTTTTTGCTGCCTCCTCATACCTCCATCATACAAATCATGTGGTGGAAACATAATGATTGATATAAAGGATGTCATATCAACATAATGCATCCATACTCCTTGCTGCCCTATGATGCAAGTATCCTGCCAGTCTTCTTCCACCCTCATACCCTTTGAAAGAGGATATGTCCCATGATGACCAAACTCTTTCAAGAGTAGCCAACGCAGCCAAGCCTCTTGCTGCCCGGTATCATAGATTTTCAAGTAGCTTTCCAGCTTCTTACTCCATCCACATCCATTCATTCCCCTATGGATGTCTCCTACCATTCTCCATCTTTGCACTCCTCCAAAGAAGACTACCATCCTCCCATATCATATTTTTCTCATTGCATTTCATGGGATGTTGAAATGCAACTCCTTGGAGATCCCCTAGGAAAGATCTCACACCAATGATCAGCTTGAATCCATAAGGATCCAAGTGTGATGAGGGAAAAACCTCCTCAAACTGTTGAAGAACTTTGCACTTCATGACGTGTTGAAGTGCACCTCCCATAAGATCTCTCCATGAGACCTTCTTCTCATCAATGACCTTCCAAAACCAATAAGGTTCTGGATCTGCTGTAGGTAGAAGTCTCTCTTTGAGCTTGGGAATGCTCATTGAGAAAGGGTCATCTAGAAAGGAGAAAATATTTCTCATATTAAGATGTCTACCATCTATCACTTCTTCCTCCATTACTTCATGAATGAAGCTACCATTTGATTTCTCCCATAAGGAATGGGTCCTCTTTTCTTCATTGCTACTCTTGTACAGCGCAGTGCCATTCTGGTGCTCTAAATAAACAGTATGCAATGATGTAGATCCCTCCACAATATTTGCTGAAATGATAAGAGATGGAAACTTAGGCATACCTTGGTGAAATTTGGAAGCATCTTGTAGGGCTGCAAGAGTTCCTCCCTCAAATGTGTTGGCTTCCCAAACCGCTGAAGATGAAGGCTGCTCCTCCATGGTTATAACAATGCTGGTACATGCCTCTTCCAATGGTGGTGAGGGCTTCTCCTTCCCTTTGCCAAATTTCCTGATCAACCTTTGAGAAAACTCAGCAAGAGTAATCACCCTTGCATGGCTCAAATGGTTGAACCACCAAGTGTTTGCTTCACCTTCAAGGTGCAGCACTGCAACTTCTACAATATCTTTCTCTACTACTAGATGTAGTAGGAATAATGCTTCTAGCTTCATCACCCAAGCCTTTGCTGCACATTTGAGTGATCCATCAAAAGTGGACAATATAAATCTATTGCCTCTCATCATCCCGTTGCTGTAGGGCCTTCTTTCTTCCTCCAGCTAAATGAACTGTGGTAAAGCTAGAGTCTCCTTGAAGGCTATAGGTTTAGATTTGTATTCAGCAAGGTATTCACTTAGAATTTTAGATTCCAAGTGTCCTTCATGCTTCTTGTCTTCTCCCCTTATATAATAGGAAGTGCGTGGCCCTTCCTCTTCTTGAAATTCTCTAGACGTTTCACTGCAACTTTTCTCCTTCATCTGCTTAGCCTCCTTGGAGAGGTTCTTTCTAGATCTGAAAAGTGATGAGACAAGGCTCATTCTCCCCATCATTCTGATCTTGCCTCTTCTCTTTGCCTTCTTATTCTTCTGATAGCATAATGGCTGGAACTCACAGGCTGAGCCAAGATTATGCTCTGATACCACTGTAATATCCCAAAATGGGGATGCATCAATACATGAACACAAAACTAGAATAGAAATGAGAAATAAATAATAAAATGTGTATATAACACATAGCCATCAATTACATGTACAGCAGCAAGAAATGTGTCCCACTATTTTATCCCAAAGTGGGGAAATGCAGCAATATGTACCCCAAAAATGTTATTTTCAGGGAATTACGCTATAACCGTGAGAAATGGGACTTGGATCCCTTATTTTATACATTATACATCTCACATACAAAAAGGGATCAGAAAAAAATCACTCTAGCCAAGTTAAAAAGATCTCCCGGTCCCAATATGACTTAAAAACACTGAAATCCCATGACTTAAGCTATACAGGAATTTCTGAAGCATGCAAAACATAATTTTATGAGGTTTTAAGATGTAATATGGTAAAAAAATCATATCTTGAGTTTATTTTCTCAAAGCATGAAGAAATTAGGGATCTAACCCCTTTTACACATTCTAAAGATAACTCGGCAAGGGTTTCATGAAAGCACAATGTACAATATGTTAGATCTGCAGATCTGGAACTGAAAAATGTAGTATAACTAAAGATATGTATGCATACAGCTGAATAATACAAGAAATTAAGGGAAATCCTTCTTACAAGCTTCCCGGGAGAAGGGTTGGCCCTTTCCCTAAGAAACAAGCTCAAAACAAGGAATTTAACCCTGCCACTGCAACTCTGCAAGGAATGATGCAGTTCCTGAAAGGGAATGCACTGTAGGAGATGTAAAATAAATTTTCCACATGCCAATATCTGAAAATTATCTCAAATTCCTCCTCACTGGTCTCCCAAAGGAAGGAAAGCTTCCTCCTATGAAACACAAGCTTTAGAAGTGGTGTTGAGAATTCCCACTGCAACACCCTGCAACACAACGTTATACTGCTGTAGAAATAATGTTGTAGCTGAAGGAGGATGCTTGGACACAAGCCTGCATGTGGGGAAAATCAGTGCAAGCTCCTTCAAGAGACCTCTCAAGAAAGGAGAAGGAATTCCTAAACAAGAATGCCTTGTGTGAAGCAGCACAACAATCTCAACTAAACAGTTGAAGAAAGCAGAATAGTATAAGCAGACACATCAAAATATCATTCATAAGATGTCTTGCTATGGCTGCCTTGCCCTCCTTTTAAAAATGTGTGAGCCTTCTTGCCTTGGGCCCCACTCATTAGGGTTTCCTTCACCAAGGAATCTTCCTCCCACTTGCATTGCGTTGTCTCTATGAATGATCTCTTCCTCTCATTCCAACGCTATTGACTTGGTGAAACTTGACCTTATCCACATGCATTTGTCCCTGTTCACACATGAGAGTGTAAAATCCAGCTAGCATTATGATCCCTTTTCACATTATGAGGGATTTTATTCTTATTTCTGAAATGTATGGGCCTCCTTACCCATTTATTTATCTCCTAAGTGAAATAAGAAAAAATCAATATTTGAATTAGCTGCATGCTAATTTTGGAATATTACAAATTTGAAATCTATCACTCATCCCTCTCTTTTCTCTTTGGTTTAGATTTAAGCTTTGGGAACCAACATCTTTTCCTAACCTAGTCTACTGATGAGCCAAGTTTGAATGGTTTGGAAAATCTTCATTTTCTAACTTATTAGCAGAAATTTAACATGTTTAGTCATGGTTAGGTTGTATGACCGAACAAGACCTTCTTTTCTTCAAAAGTAGTGGCATTTGGACTTGCACACTTTTAGAAATATTCCTTTTTTGGTATGGGGCTTTACCTCTTCTTTGATCTGCCCTCTTTTCTCCTTTTTTGTTATTTTTCTTTCTTTTAGTCAAAACAATCTGAAACTGAAACTGGAAAGATGCTCATACTACTGAGCTTATTTTCACCCATCTATCCTAATCTAACTTAAATATGATATATACATTAGGTGAACTCTCTTTTCCAATACAACCAATCAAGTAAGTGACTACATGATTGATTTTCATTCAGCCCTTTAAGTATGCTGAAAAAACAAAAAGGCCACTCCCATCTTACTTGTTTTTGAACAATAATGCTTAAAATTTCCTTTAAACCCTGCATCAAACTGCTCCTGGCACATTTGAATCCCTTTTCAAATGTCTCTAAGAAACTAGCAAAAGGATCTATGAGTAATACTTGGCTATGAGGATTTAAACCATGGGCTTCATCCATGACTACTTCTTGTTCCATTTGGTTGTGCTTGGGATTCTTTTGGGAAAGACACCTCACCTCTTCCTCATGATCATCTGACTTGGAAGCCTCATAATGTACTAGTATGTTGTTCTCCAGCACACCTGATATGCTCTAATTGAGTGGGTTGAGTTCTATCTAAAGGTCTTCATTAGGAGCATCATCTGGCAATAGGTCTTCTAGAAGAGGCATCACAGCATTAGTATCAATATGTTCTATAGTTTTTGCTTGAAGAAATGTTTCAATGGATAGGTCAGTAGTAGAACAAATAGAAATATCTTCTTTACATAAAAAATTGGAGGTTGGATGTATGTTTAGGATCTTATTGATTTCTTCTTCAGCTAAAAGAGGAGGCATTTTTTTCTTTCTTTGGACAGAAACCCAGTTTCCCTCTTTCTCTTGTGAAGGCTGGTCATAAGGCTAAAGGTCCTATTGAGCCTCACATAGAAGAGATGATGAATCATCACTTGTAACTTTAGAGAGATCTTGTGGATATTCCTTTATTTCTTGATTGATTTCATCCTCAACCAACTCCTTTTAGTTGTCATGATAGTTAACTTGAGTATGAAATGCATGAATTTCCTCTAATAGATCCTCAGGATTCCAATTTCCCAAATCTTCATAAATGTTTACAAGGTATTGTATGAGATCCTCAGAATGATCACAAAAATGTTTAGCTAATGATAAAGATGAACAATTTTCTTTATAATGCTCGTAAAATAACTTGTGGAAATCTTTTAAAGAAAACAAACTACCAGGGTCGAGGCCTTCATACCATTCCCTTGATTTACCTTCTAATGTCCCCATGAACATTTTCATGAGGTAGTCCTCATGCCATTCAACTTTTAATCTCCATGTATGTATATGAAATTTGATGAGATGTAACAAGGGATCATCAAGCTTTTCATCTTGAAACATAGGCAGGTTTGTGCCCCAATTTATTTGAGGCATTTTGTGGGGGAATCCAGGAATGTGATCTCTGTTCATTGGAGCATACCTACGTTGTATCCTTGGATTCATCTTTGTCAATCAGTCGGAGGAAAGGGCTACTACATCTTTAGAACCAGTTTGGAGTCTTCTACTAGTGGAGTATTTTAGGTCTATTGAGAGTTGTGGAGTTGCCAGGTGGAATATTTCAACTTTGTTGTCCACCATCAACAACCATATATTCTACAAGTCTATAAGTTTTTTAGGTAGGTAACTTTCTTTGTGAATTGTTCTAACAATAGTTGAATCTTTAGTCCTAGAAGTTTTTCTTAATATTCTTTCTGGGTCATCAACTATATCAGGAGGGTTTGGGTCTGGGTGAGATCTGTTGCTGAATCTTTGTGAAGCCAGATTTCAGACCCACAACACAGAGAGGTTGAAATTTTGTAAGGGTTTTGACAACAAACCTATCTGAAATATGACTGAATTCACACAGTATGTGACTGGATTTCCTTCTATCCGGATTGATTAATGTATTCCTAGAGGAGTCTGTGAGAAACAGTGGAGTCACCAGGTGGATGATGCTAAATGTTCGAGGATTTGTATGTTGTCCACCATCAACAATTGGATACCAATCTAGAGATATTTTTAGGTTTTCTGAGTTCTTTATGTAACATTAATATTTTTTTAATGAGTGTTCCCCAGTATGTTCGCCATTATGTTAGTATGGAAAATAAACCAGATATCATTCTTGGCTAACACTTGATTTATCTAAGCTTGATAGTGGATTCTTGAGTTTTGAAGGAATATTTAAGCTGTTACTTACTCATGTCCCACCATGATCGCCATTATGTTAGTTCCCTGTAATTTGGAAGATTTGTAAGACCAAATAGACAAGGGTAACATCAAACCGATCTTTGGAGTCATAGGACCTAGCCTTCTTGGACTCAGAGAGGGCTCTCTCTAAATTTTTATAAAAGATATGACTTTTTTAATTTAGGGTGCTGATTTTAGGCTAGTTAAATTGATATGGTTTGTTTGTTTTGTTTTGCTTGGTTGGGTTGCATGTCAAGTAGAACAGATAGAGTAAGAGAAATTAAAACCACTGGGCTATGGGGTCTGTGAAAGGCTTGAAAAGTACAATAATGAATCAAGGGTGTTTCATAGGGAAATTTTAACAAAGCCAAATGGATCTTAATAGCTTATGTGAGTGAAATGAACATTAAATTGTGAACATAGTAGGTTTAAAGGGAAATTAAGAATCCTTTAACAAATAATATAACAAAAAGGGCCTTCAAGATCACTATGCTTAAGAAATAACCAAACGACAGGGCACACCATAAACTTCTCTGGTCAAACTTCACCAAGTAAACTTAAAAAACAACAATCCAGCAAACCTTAGAGATCGGGGAACTCCTAAGTTCTCTAGTTATTCACCTTCAGAGAAAGAAAACATGTAAGATAACACATTAGTAATTATTAAAGAGTAGGGAACTCCTAAATTCCTTAATCAAACTATAAAATACCTTCAAAGTTACTATTCAAGATGGATTAAAGGACAGGGAGAACCATAAACTTCTTCAGCCAAACCCTAATTAGTAAACTTCAAAGAAAAGGCCTTAAAAACAATGTTTTAAGCTACATCAATGGACAGGGCATACCATAAACTTGTTTGGCTTGATTCCATTAAATAATTTTCAAGGAAAAAAAGCTAAGTGGAACTAGAGAGCAATTAGTAATTCTCTAATCAGACCTAGCATAGGAAAACATCTAAACAACAGAAGGTAGACAACGTTAAGGTGCCTCTCAACAACATATCTTAATCTGAATTTTCTATTATGTCATAAGAGAAAGATGCACAATATGGAAAACATAAGAAGACAAGTACTAAATTAGAACAACATCACCATTAACTAGGTTCATGAATCCTATGAATATGCCTACTCCATTGATGCTCAATCCAAGATAGTCACAAAGCTCAAAAGCCAATTTCTTCACAACTCCAAGTCTATGTATATTGAGCTCAATAATAAACCAACAACCAAAAAAATTATGAAACCTTACATGCAGTATTAACTACAAAATGATGAAGTAAACCCTATCTAGGGTTCCAAAATTTCATTAATTACATAGTTAAGGTACTTTGACCTTTGAGACCATGCAAGGCCCAAGGCAAAAATATCTAAACTCATTTATGGAAAAAATAACTTCTAACATAACTATTTGAGCTAATTTGGAGAAAAAATTGACTTTAAGGCTTCAAAATATCTTTTTCAATAACTCCTAGCAAGGGCACATCTCCAAGGTACACAGGCGCAGCGCTAGGCCAAGGGCGCAACGCCAAAACTAGAAAATAACCTGTTTTTCAGTTGAGTTTTGGAGGCCTTCCTAGTGTCCAAATGAGCTCCACGATAGCTCATTGGAAAGCCTGTTTGGTCTAGTTTCCAAATATGCCTTTAGTTTCTAGATTGGTGTCCATTTTCCTGGTCAAATATCCATTCTACCGAGATTACTAAGGGCATATCGTTAGTGCTAAAAAGAGGGCACCAGTTTTGCTCCAAATTCCCTGAACTTTTTAGAGGATGATGTCCTTGGCATGAGAAACATGAATATGTCAACCATTTTTCATTTGAGTACCCCAAAAAAGAGTGCAGCACCATCGGCACTGTGCGTTTGGCCCAATTTTTTGCAAGTCAAAAATAAAAAAATGTGCACCAAGTGCCAAAATTTGGAAATAAGCTTGCTGATCATGGTTGGGTTGCTTGGAGGGACACATCAGCAAGAATTTTGAGCTTTTCCTTATCCTTTTGCTTGGATAGGATTTCCTTCAATTTTTTCTTCAACAACTTGAGCTTGATGTTGCAGACCTTGTTTCTAGTGATGTACTTGTTAGACATGTGTCTCAGAATCTCAGTATCTTTGTTTGACTTATGGAGGAGCTTCTCAAGGTGTAGGTTAACTATGTCTATCCATACCTCTCTGTCATCTTCAACTTCCTTAGCAATATTTTCCTCAAAAATAAGTTTCTTTGCCTCATGTTTTTCCAACTCTAAAGCTCTCTTAAGACCTCTTCTTTTTGGTCTGGACTTGATGTTTTGAGTATCATAATAGTCAGATTCATCAGGTGCCATCATTTCCTTACCCTTATGATCATGCCTCTTTGGAATTTGTGACTCAACACCACTGTCTTCTCCTTCTGACATTGTAAACTATGTTTTGGAAACCCTAGGGCTGATGTGAAATGAGATGAAGGGAGGGTATGAAATGAAAAATTTTCAAATGAAGGGAATGAGTGAGAATGAATGGAATGGATGTTGTGACAAGAAATATGAATGGAAGCCCTTAAGTAATGTAATTTCCCTTTCTATCACTGATTTTCTTCAAGGAGTATGAAATAGGGTTTAAACAGTGATCTCAAGCTTAACACATAGGGTTTGCTTTAGGGTTTCCTTTTCATTCTTTTAAAAGTGATCAAAATAGCTTCAAAGTAGGTTATAGCATGCACTTACCCCTTATCATTACCTTAGAAGACTTGAGCAAAGATTTTAAGGCAATTTGATGTGATTTGAGAGGCTAGAAGAGTGAGAAACCCTCTCTATCCAAGCGCGCAGTGCCAGTGTTGAGCAAGGAAAATTTTAAGAACCCCCCTAAATTTATATGTATAATAAATGGGTGAATCCCCATGATACATAGGAAAAATGGAAGGCAATTTTATTAATAATATAATATGTATATATAATTTTTTTGGTGAATCTCTCACGATATTATATTATCTTGTAAAATCATGGCGAATTTCCAGTACAAATGGTGAATCACTAGTACAAAATGGTGAATCGTTGTCTAGTGGAGTTCAGGGTGTTGGTTCCAATGAAGATATGTTAGTTGAACCATGAGTTGAAGGAAGCGAACCACTGATACCAAGCATGGCACATGGTGACCCGTGAGGGAAGTAGTTCTCGTGCAGTTTGGAAAATGTGTTCTTCTAGTTATGTTAAGTGTAGTGTTGTTGCTCATGCTACTACTAGCACTGTTATTAAGGTTGGAGAGGAGTTTGAGGAGTCCTCGTACCCTGAGCCAAATGATTTTTATGTAGCTCCTGGTGATGATCCCATGTGTAGTATTGGTGATGAGTTTGATTAGTGATTTGAAAATGGTCTGGATAACTTGTATGTATTTCAAGAACCTACCACTCAGTTTAAATTAAATGATCTAGCTTGTACTTGACAATTTTACGGAATTATTTACTTGAAAGTGGTGTATGAATTTTTATTGTTTATGTGTCTTAATTTCATTTGTTCTTGCTTCAATTTAACATGTATGACAGCAATATAATGCAGCAAATAATCATTCAAACACAACAACAATTTTAATCTAGGAGTTCACCAGAAATCTCGTTGGCTACGTCTCCTTTGAGCTTTGTCATCATGACTCAGCTCTTTGGGATCATGGTAAGTTTTTTTACAAGTAAATAATTAATTCCAATTAATACAACAATGATCCAAAAGACTAAAAATACCATAAATATCCCTCTAATGGCTGTCCAAATTCTACAAACAGCTTTAGGTTCTTGTTGACACAATTCCTTCTGTCGGTGCACTAAGCTACTCTGAGCTTCTAAATGGAACAAAATCCCTTGAAATTATTTTTATGTCACTGAAACCACTCCTTTTGTATCCAATACACATCAGACATAAAATATCAACTGATAAATTGCTCAAATAGAGCACTGCATCCCCAAAATAGGCTATCCTCCACGGTTTTCCCAGGGCTGCCCAAAACTTTAAATCAATTTCCTGAGTTGTATGAGTTCTAAAAATGTTATAAAACCACTTCCATTGGCTCCAAAATATTTGAAATAGTCAATTTAGACTATTCATTCATCAGAAATGGCCTTCGGCTGCTCCAGTTTCGCCTCAATCACCTATCAACACCCCTTGGCACTAGGGTCAATGAAAAATTATCTGCTGAGGTTTCGACCTCTATAAGTCCTAAAAAATTTCTTAAACCAACTCCATTAGATTCATAATTATTTTTACAGTCAAGAATGACCACTGGTTCGTTGCAAATGGCCTCTAGCTCCCCTAGCTAGGCCCTTCACTATTGCTGGCAAAAGTTGGCAAAAATGGCCCATGGAACTTTACTGAAGCTTTTTGATCTTCAAACGTTCTATACAGGGTCTTAAAACCATTTCATCATATTAATAACATCTGAATTATCCAATTTAGACTATTCGAACTCTGGAAAAGGACTCTAAATCCCTTGGTTAGGCCTCAAACTGAATTTGTCTCATGGTGTCCCTGATGGCTCCTTCATCTTACCTGAAGAAAAATATACTAAATATCACCTCTATTTGACCTAAAACCTATCTCAAACTATCCATAATGTTGAAGAGACCCAAAATTGACTAAAATTTCATCTTGTTTGGTCAAAAATTGAGAGAGTTATGACCTCTGCAACAAAAATGCCCAATGTCCCCCCAAAACCCCACCAAAAGTGGGAGAACTCCAGTTAGCTTGACTAAAAAGGTGGATTCTCCATAACTGGCAGAACGATGTGCTAAATCTAGGGGTGACATTAAATGTTAACTGTTTGTGGTTGGCGCGTTCACATGCGAAAAATGCGGTAACTATCAGTTTGCTAGTAGATAAGGTTTAGCTCTCGGCCATAGACATAGAACGAAGTTCCTATGCTGAGGAGCTAACCCAAAGGGGCTTAACCCTTTTATTCCACCGGTGCATTTTTTTAAGCACCAGGTTCCCAGGTTTTGGTTACATCACGAATGGGACTGGCTCTGAGGGGCTGGTCTCCAAACTTTCCGCCCGTTACATCGCCGACCCGACCATGCGTTTACTCCACCCAAATGAAATGATAAAACATTCCATGACCTGACTCTTCATTTAAACTCTACCCGAGTTGTTCAGCTAAACGCCCTAGACGGGCTAGTCGGGTGGGCCCTGCCCGAACTGTCGGGTCAGGGTTCGAAACCCATGAACCACATAATTTTTAAATAGTCCTTCAATCAATGGCCTGGGGCCACGTGGTAGCCTCCGGGCAAGCCACATGGCACCCATAGATAAGCCCAAAAACATTAATAAGAATCACTTTGCCAATATAATTTTTTTTACAAAGATTGACATAATCAATTAGTCAAAAAGTCATGTTTTGGAGGTCACTGGACAATTTCAAACCTCAATAACTTTCAAATACGACCTCGCGTTTGAGAACCATTTGCGGTGCCAGAATCACAGCGATGAGACCTTTCCGGTCATTCAAGTTCAAAAATATTCTGAGCACTTTGAATTTTGAGCTATCATTCTGGTCCATGATCCAATTCTGATCAATTATTGATCATGAAGGCAACAGAATATTCAAATTTAAATAGACCCATAACAAAAAATCCATGAAGAGAAAACTATAGAAAAAATATTGTCGTGCAAATCTAGATTCTATAGAATTATTAGAACTCCCTACTCCTCTGCAAATAGATCCATGAGATGAAGAATATGGTAAAAAAATGGGGACCAATATGTTTTATGGGAAGGAAAACTATTCCTATTCAAATTCTTTCAGATGCAGAGACTTGATAGTTTTCAGTGCAGGAAATCTTTATGAGCTTAGGGATTTCTTAGAACCTTTTTTAGAGAGAGCAACGCAATGTATGACGTTATATTATAATTTTATAGGCTATATGCATTGTAGATTTGGATGTTAGAAGTGGAAGAAAACACTTCAAATATTAGCAAAATATATCACTACAAAGTTTTTCACTGTACAAAGGTTTTATCTAATATGCAGGCAACAGAGGCTTCCTTATATGACTTCAACAATAGTATCACTTGAAACAATAAATTTTCTGGTATGTTGAATAAAGAATATTTGATGCTGTAAATTCATCCAGTCAGGGCACAATTCGACTTGTCAGCTTTTCCACCCACAATAGACTCAAATGGAGGAGCCTTAGAATAACTCCCATCAACCCACACAATAGGATGATCACCTCCCTACTTTGTAGAGCTCACACATAGAAGAAATAAGTTATAGGCAGAAAGCAGTGCCACCTTAGTATGCAGATTCATGAGATCTCGAGGAGACCTCTTACCTCCACCCATGAGACCCTTGCAATAGAATCTCTGTCCAGGCCCTTTTTACAATCACACAAGACACCCTCGTTCCCACTAATCCAGGTCTCTGCAAAGAGCATCCTATATGCACAAGATCGGATATTCCAATTTATCCAAAGTTCTCCATCAGGGAATTATTCACTTTAGCTTCAGATGGTAGGAGGTGAGTGATTTTGAAGCCTCGAAGATTTCTGAAACAATAGGGTGTGAACTAGTAAAGCTAAAAACCTAGATAGTATGAACTGAAGAAAGCCAAATTGTGTATTACAATAACCTCTAAATCTAAAGGTTTTAATAGGATTATTGTTGGATGCATCAATCCAGACACTGAACAAAAATGCATTTTGAAAACTCTCCTGACTTCCAACCTTAATCATTGACTAAGTTATTCTAGTTTATCTTTGTAAATATCTGAAATGTCTATGCTAACTTTTATTAAAATTCACATCAGTAATAGGCAATGTAAAAAAGGCAATGCATGTGCTAATCTGTAAGTCAAGAATAAGAGAGAATCCAATGAAGAGTACATTGAGATCAACTTAAATATGTATCACCAAACACATGCTTATTTTAGGAGACATATGCATGTTTAGATACTTTTTTCATGAATAAAATTCAACCTCATATAAACTGTCCTGAGTCTTGAACATTGGTTGGTCTACATTCAACATTAGGCCAATAGGACGAGACCTGAAAAATTCTCCCAGAACAAGCTTGTCAGTTTTGATACTTGCCCCATTTACTAGACATGACCCTTAAAGAGGCTAGAAATCTTGTTGATCTGTATCAATCTTAAAATTTCCTCACCAAGATATTATTGCCACAGGTTTTAAACTGGTTAAAATTCTCACCAATCATTACATATTCTAGAGCAGCATAACCATATGTTCCCATAACTCGAGTTGAAACATGGGTGGTCTCCCTCAGGTCCATATTTTGCTAGTCCAAAATCAGACAGCTTGGCATTGTATTCCTGCACCAAGTACATATCTCTCCATAAATACTTAAGAGAATCCAAAGTGTAACATTGAGCCATCTCATAATTTTGAAGTTGTAGGTACGAACTGAATCCAGCAAATATTGCATTTTTTTAAATCCCGATAAATCACTGGTCTTTCAGCCCCTCCATGAAGAAATGCCAGACCTTTGGCTGCACCCAATGCAATTTTCATCCTGATAGACCAAGGGAGTGGCAGGGACCCTTCTGCATGCATAAGGGAAGTACCATTGGACATCAAAGATCTAAATATATTTTTCAAAATAAAAATTTACAAATTGGGATTAAGCATTAGGGGAATTTTGAGGTCTAAAATGGGCCTCCTAACGAAATAATAAAATAATAGCTAAACCAATAAAATAATATTTATGAATTTTCAATTCACTTTTTGCACCATAATCCATGTAGCCATAGTTAAATTCAATTCAAAAGTTGTACCAAAATAAAATTAATAAAAAAATTGTATTGATGTGACTATAAATAAGAATGAGCTTTTCAAGAAAAAGTCATTATCATTGAACAACTAATGCATTTGTCATTTGTACTTAAACAACTTAAAATAAAATATAAATATAAATTTATAAATTATAAATTATATTATATGTTATTAATTAAAATTTATATTATTTAAATTGTATAATAACATGTAATTAATATAGTATATAAAAATAATATAAAATAATATAATATAATAAATGTATAGAGATATGCATTGTTTCTTTCAAGAAATATGAAATGACAATAATATATTTTTATTCAAAAAGTGTGAAATGACATTTATTATGAGTACTTTACTTTAACTTTAAAAGTACTTAGAGCACTACCATGGTTAACCATGAGTTTTTATCCACCATTGAGAATGTAACAAGTAAGTACCTTTAACTCAAGTAATTCCACCTCAACCATTATGGATGATGTCATCCCCTAAAATGTGATTGGTTCTCATAAAGTGAATTTTCATTGTACATTTTCCTTAGGAGACCCATTTTAGACCTTAAAATTCCCCTAATGACTCTCTAGAAGGACAAAGAATAATTATGTAGCTACTCATTACCAAAAAATGTGAAAACCCCATGACATTGGTGCTCAAAAATGAGATTTAACCAAGGGAGGCACATATTTCCTTATGTCCAAAAGAAGTTGACAAATCCAGACTGAGGATCCCAAAAGTTCATGAAAGAAAAACAAATCATAAAGCATTCAATAAAGCAACATAGATTTTGTTTTGGTAACATTATCAGCATATAGTATGCTCTTCAACCAAGACGACTTAAAAATTCCATATCAGCCAGTGAATTTTTCTGCACAGAAATATTCTAAGAAGACATTTCAACAAATCCTCACCAAAAACGGATTTTTGTTAGAAATATACCCCACCATCTAATCACAGAACAGAAACAAACATTAAAATTTAATACATAACAATATTGAGTGTTTCGTCAAATTTGAAAATCACACATGTTATGCTAAATGAATTTGATGCCTTGGACGCAAAGACCAGCTTTTATCATACGCTTGCCATAAAAGTTAGATCCATTCAAATGTGGCAAAATTTCTGAATTCTTCACTGCTTTGAAACTTGTAGTTGAGTGTCTTTATCATTTATGTTGAATGGGTAGATCTGGTTGTTGTTTTATCATTGTGACTTATGTAAATAAAATCCTTACACCAACAAATTGCATTTGATATAATCCAATGGAGCCTTTAAGTATCATTTTAAGCAATACGTTGTAGTATCATGTAAGTGCCTACATAATTTTCTACTTCATTGCTTCTAGATACAGATCCTATGCTAAAAAACAATTAATATCATCCTATATTTTGTAAATATGAGTTCATGCCTCTGACATTAAAATAACAGATTAAATTTGTGGATTCAGATGCCTTAGTTTCCAGCATTCAAGTAAACAAAATTCAGGTTCCTATGGTGATTATTTAAGTGGTTTGTTTGGAGACAGATCTGATATATATGTCTAAAAAGTATGAATGGACCTAAACATATATGTCTTGACATATTGACAAACAACATCAACAATATTATAGAATTCGTATTACATGACATTCTCAACAAACATATGTTCTTTAGGATGAATGTGGCAATATATTAAACATTCGTTTGATCTCTTAGTGTATTATGACTGTCTAAGCATATATTCTGTCATTTAGAGGTGACAAACCTATTTGGTCTCTCAATAAAAATCTTGGCACACCTATAATATCTTCATGATGTAATGGGTGTGGTGTCTTTGTGACTATAGTGAATGTAACTCTTGGGACAAGATATTTAACTTCTCTCAAACTATCTTATAATGGCAGTATTAGAAAGAGTATGAAGGACAAAACTTAGATTCATGTGATGACTATCTCGATACCCATGAGATAAGTTCAATTTTTATATGATTCGACATTCATTATCAACACTTTTACATAAGTAGAATATTCAACATGCAGACCTGACACTCTTGTGAAGAAGGGTTAACATAATAGTGGAATATCCATGGAATTTCAAGTTCTATGATGATAGACTCAGTATCTTGAAGTGGTGATTCCATAAACATTCAAGGCATAAAAATCCAAATCAACATAATAAGCACACAATCCAACTTGCACTTAAAATACATCAATGTTTAAGGTTCTAAAGGAGACTAAAAACCCCCAAAAAATTATTCTTTAACAATATGGTTTGGAAGCACAAGAAGACCTTTCTTAGAGCTAGAAATCCTCCGGTGTCATTGGCTTGAGAAATAATTCTCCTTTGTATCACTGCATTAAGAAACAATGCTCCTCTATGTCACTGCCTTGAGAAACAATACTTGTGTGTTGCTAAACATAATAGTGATAGTGAGATGATTATTAAGAATTATAAACATAATTATTTAACTTACAAAGGCAACGTTGATAATAGTTTAGAACAACTTCATCAATGTGCTTAGATATAACGACTTCATCAATGTGCTTCGAATAAAAAACACTTTCCACCTTTCTATAATGTCCCGTGTTGACAAAAATGTATACATATGTAACTTTATTTCTCATAGAAATTCTATAATATCTCGAAAATAATAAATAGGCACTATGCATTTCTTGTGTTTTGTTTTCCCTAAATAGGCAATTGTAATAATATAGAGGAATTATGATTTCTTATGCTCTTTCCACCCATCACACCATCATCAGAATATCCATGGAATTGGCAGTGTATCTCCGACCATAGGTAATAGAATCACAAAGATATCCCAACAAGCAACTATCTAATATATGAGGCTCATTCATAGATCGATTCAAATCTTTATAATGAGGCATATGGTAGATGTTTGTCAAGAATCACCAGGGATCCCACAATCTATATATATATATACTTCTCCATATCATCAGATCTTTAAGCAAAAAAAATAGTACATCAAGTCTAGGTCTTCCATATTAAATTTACATCGATAAACGAGAGGGTCATCATATGATAGGTAGACATCATCAAAATGACATATCTCATCCACTTTCCATAATCATCAAGCTATCTGCAACCTGCCCCGTTCCTATTATTGACCCATAGGTTCATGTACCAAAAACATTAATCATAATCATGCAGCATCTAAGGTAACAGAGAAATATATCAAACCATCATCGGTGTCATCATACTCAGCTGTCATGACTTTCTTTTATCAATAATCATTGGGTAAGAAAAGTCATTGAGTCATTTTTCTAGGTATTTTATAGCTCCCTCTGAGGCCTTGCTTTAGGTGATCATCTAGCCTTCAATCATGAGCTCCTCATACGAGAGATGAGACTTTCCATGATGCAACTCCAACAACCAACTTCTAGGAAGCTTGCTTTAGGTCAGAGAGGAAAATTCTGAAGAATCATCATGGTCCTTCTTCAACTAGGGTGAAGAAATCCTCTCATGATATTATCCAAAAATTGCTGGATTATCCTTCAACGCTAGATGAATGCTACCAATGCATCAAATTCCCCATTCCATGATGAGGAGGGGTCCTTCCCATTCAGGCATCCATATCCACAAGACAATTCTTTATAAGTTCCTAACGTAATGCATCAAAGAGCCCAATTACCCAACCAAGATGCCAAAATTAGGGTCTTCTGCTTATCGTGCTTGTCAAGATATAAAATTTGTTATGCACTTTCTTCAAGGTACCTCTATTTTCATGCTCATAAGGATTGTTACAAGGAACTACTCCAATGTGCCATGCACTTTTTTACTCCTAGCTGTTAGACTTCCAAGGGGTACCCAAAGGTGCCAACATAAATATGGTGCATAAACTTGCATTGATCCAACTGCTAGACAAAGATGTGAATGGATGCTACCATACACCATTATTGAACCAGCAACTATTTCCACCATTCACAACTGTAGTTGCCACCACCACTGCTCCAAATTTCCATAGTCACTACTCCTACACTTCAAGCCTAAAACACTATGCTGATTAGCCAATCTGATTTCTATTACTAAACTCATCAAACTCTCTTAGTCATTAAAGTCAAAGTTACTATCTTATTGATTATTGTTATCATCACTCTCAGTGGTGCCTCTAATGTCTCTGTTCAAACAAACTTAAAGTCTCTGGTCAAGTTATATCAGCTAGTATCATACATTGATCAAATGCATCTGACACAACCTGCCTACTATTCTCTATTTTGCATGTGTCAATGAGAATTATACCTTAAGTGTGATGATGCCTTTTTTTCTAAAGCTTCTTGCTATCAAAAGTATACCACAAGGTTTAGACTTGTTGATGCCTTTTAGGACCCCTTCAGGTTGTTGGCCTTGTTCTATAAACCACTCATTCAAGACAGTGTTAATGACTATAATATCATGCCAACAAACTCTAGAAGATCTTTGTGCTTAGCGAAAATGTATGATCTTCATAAATTACTCACCGTAGTTATACTTCAGTTAGGCCGACAGGAGGACTATCATGAACACTTTAGGATTATTGTCATACAAAAGGTTATTGTCACAAGGGTTTTGTATCAAAACACTACAATGATAGTCGTAAGCAACTGCTACAGGGAAATGATGAACATTAAGGCATACTGCTGTAATAAGATAAAGCTATTGTATACAGTGAGATTGCTTGACAACACAACTACTGTGGAAATGATGAGATCTTAATTCTTATGCCCTTTCACTTCTTCAACTTAAATATGCCAAGTGAAAGTAACACATGTCTTCACTTAGGTCAGTACTTAAACTGATCAGAGGTATGCTCCAGTACAGTCATAACCAATCATTCAAGGTAGGATATCAAAACAATAAACATGCCACTGTAGGTTGATCAAACTTTAGGTGTGAACTAGGATATTTAATGAAATTGGAAGATTTCATTCCTCAAATGTGAATGTCTTAAGAGCTTATAGGGATGCTGACATTGTCACGGTTTATACTCGATTCATCAAGAAATTCGATCATATTTGTGTCAAATCACAGATCAGGGTGACCAAAACTTATCAACGATCAAAATAACCATTAGAAGAGGAATCCAGGGCACATCTCTATCATGCTTCCATTTCAAATCACGGGATCATATCTAGGCAGAGGTATCTTGGATTACTTATTCATGTTAAGTATATATATATAACACTTTAATAAATATCTAGAGATTCATCAGAAATTCCATTTTTTGGTGTTCCAAAATTCTCAAAACACCAGATCTATGAGGACATCTAACATCATCCTTCTGATCATTTATAGTCATTCAAATAGATTTTTCTAGGCAAGCTCAGAAAAGGCAAAAAAATTTGTGTTTTGAGCAGTTACAGACCTTTCTTGCTACCATCTCTGGATAGTTATCTTGAAAAAGTGCAAGAATTTGGTTTGATGCAACGCTCAATTCTCTCTTCAGCATGTTCTTAAGATATGTGATCTGAATCATGGCATTGACACCACCAAGCTTGAAATCAAGGAGCTTAATTCCCTTCTCTAGAATTTGGACCCTCCATCGCAGAAACTTCTTCAGCTTCTCATCGTCTCCAAAGATCTTCTGGTAGAGCTCCTTGTCTCGAAAAATCCCATAAGCAATGTAGCACGCAGGGTGCCCCACTTTATCATAATAATGCATGAAGGCCACTGAATTCATATTCTCATCAAATTTCAGATCCTCTTCAACTATACTGTCAGCTCCAAATGCCTTCCTCCATGCCACACTATTCTACCACATGATGAATGCATCATTCACCCTAAAATATTTGGCACGAAGAAATTTCAGAAGTATAACATCAGTCTCTGGGCCAAATAAGCAAGGGAACCCACTAAGGGTGCATTAATGTAGGTGGAAGGTTCAGATTGATCATAATTGTTTCTCACATCAGTAAACCTATCCATGTTGTCTGGGCCTACCACCACAACTCCCACCAAGATGTTGGGATTGGGTGCACTGTTGTACAAAGATTGGAAGCCTTCTTTGCAGGGAATGGGTTGAGGATGATTGGCCTTGGAGGGCAGAGAAGAGGCTCCGTGATGAATAAGTTTTGGATAGAGGAAACCATATCCAACCATGTATGACATCCTCATAGGATTATCTCCCAGTATGTAATCAACCTTCATCAACACAAAATTGATTTAGATCCTTCATACTTTAATAGCTTTTTGAAATAATAGGAAAATTAAGCATTGGGTTATTATGAATATATACCTGGTGTTTTGCAAGTGATCTTAGCTTGTGAGGAGTGACTGTCACTGTCCCGCCACAAGTTACTAATTGTTTGTAGGAGCTCAAGTATTTTGCATATGTCAAGAGCAAGAAGGAAGAAGATGTAATGTATTGCAAATTAGTATCCTACAATGTGTAAAGAATACCTCCTGCTTACACAACAACATATAATAGTGTTAAATTTAGAAGGAGAGAGCAAGTGTACTATATTTCAATGCGAGTAAAATCTAAGAGATCACCTGGAGTATATTGAGCATGTGAATAGGGTGTTCCAGGCAGAAGATAGCAAATAAAATTGTCTGCATGCCCTTTGTATTCCTGAAGAGAGTGCACATTTCATATCAAGAACTCCTGCACACAAAATACATTAATACAATTAGTCATTTACATAGAACACCCAGTAGACAATAAAACTGCCCAAAAAAGTCTCCATGTAGTTAATTACAATAATAAGGAGTTATTTGAATATTAAAATATATTAAGGAATACATATATGTGAATTTAGGAAGGGGTATTCAATACTTTTGGATTTAAAAATGTTACCTCTTAAAATTAAACACATGTTATTGTAATGATTGTTGAACTTATGAGGATTGTAGATTCCAGGAATATCTATAAATCTAACTATCACTAGAAAGGTCAAACGATTGACCGTCTTGTAACCATCATATTTCAATATATTCCCGGAATTTGCAATCAACATAAGAATACCTTGCTACTAAATGTTAGGCAACCACTGCAACCTTCCATTCTTCCCAAAACAACCTCGGTTTCACCCTGAGCAATCTGGAAAGAATCATAATAAGTTGATGTGGTTCCTTTGGTTCCACCATCATTGGTGGCATGGTCAGCTGTTTGTGAAACCAGCATTCTAATCTCCTTAGCATTATGATCAACTGCCACTATTCTTCACAGATCAACAAACTCAGCTCTGCCTTGGCATCAAAAGTCACAATTGCATAAAAGGAATTTCGGTCTCATGCCAATAGGTCTCCTACGATGAATGCACAGGAACCTAGTACATAGACCGTTTTTATCTTCACTTAGCTACCTAGGGCTTATATCCATTTCCAAATATCAATAATTCTTTTCCAAGAAAAATGTATAATAAGAAAAATATTTTACTATATTCTAAAAGGTGAAGATGTTGAAATCATGCCACAAAGTGAAAGGAAATAAAATATCTTTCCTCAAACCACCAAATATATAAAGAAAACAATAATGATTATAATAATAAAACTAGATCTATCGATATCCATGATATGAGAACCATAAGAATTCAAGGGACTAAAAATATCTGACCAAAAAAAACAAAAAATTTCAAACTCAACAAAATCCTCTAAACAAGCAACAAACAAACCACTAAAATTTTCAAAGATATCAAAGATAATAATCAACACAATTTCATGTACTTGAATAAGCCCATTGTTGCTTAGCGTTAGACTTCTTAAATTAGTTATTTATCATTTAATACTAGGACACTATCTATGTGAAAAGAAATAGGTCCCAACTTCATCAAATCCGACTTCATTTACAATCAAAGATCAAAACCAACTTCGTTTCCAATACCAATATAAAATCACACATTTTCCAAATATCAATAATTATTTTCCAAGAAAATATAAAACTCGAAACTCAGCAAAATTCCCCAAACACAAGCAACATATATACCATTCAAATTTTCCAAGATGTCAGAGCTAGACATTAAGGTAGTTTCATGTACTTAAATGAGCCCATTGATGCTTTGCGTTAGTCTTGTTAAATTAGTTATTTATCATTTAATACTAGTCAGACACTATCTATGTGAAAATAAATAGGTCCCAGAATCATCAAATCCAGCTTCATTTCCTGTCACAAATAAGAAACAAACAATGTAAGGATTAAATATGAAACATAAATCTTAAAATAACATGCATGAAAGAAATGTAGCTGCAATGTTACAATGAAAAATAAAAAATATAGAACCCATTTTTACCTGAATTTGACATATAGTAATCTTGCATGATCAACAGAACATGTATACCAAAATAAGAGTCCTAGGGTATTTCAATTTCCTAGTTCTCATCTTGGTCATCATTTTCTACATTGTGAACATGATCTTCTCCAGATGAATAGTCATTATGAGCCTCCAAAACATTATGTTCTGTATCAAGTTCATTAGATAAATTTGTTATATTGTTTTCTCCCCTTCTATCACAATCTAATCGCCAAAGCGCTAGTGCTCTTTCATATGGAAAATTGTTAACGTCATACTTTGTTACATATAATCTTAAACACATATCCACATGTTTATCAATCTTGTTCCTCAACTTTGACTTCAAGAATGATAGTGCATAAACATTGTCTCATCCTCCACTGATCCCAAAATCATGGTTTGACACAAATCTGCTAATTTGAAACATTCTGGTATGTTTTCTTGCAGGTATTGGTTAGCACTTAAAGTAGTCCATAATCTTGTTATAGCACCATTTTCATTAGGATTCTCAAAAAAAGGACATTGCTTCCACATTGTTTCAGCAAAGCATCCACCTTGTTGATACAATTTTGATGAATCTAAAATACCTTCAATCTATTCTCCATGTATCGAGACTTTCTTGCAAAAGTGTTCTACTAAACATTTTAATCTCTTTTGAAAATCAGCTTTTAAATTTCTTGGACATTAACAATTGTTCCAATATTGAGGGTATACCACACACATGGCCTCCAACAATTCATCTCGAGGAAATTGTTCTCTTATCTCTGATGATAGTGATCTTGCAATTTCTATCAAATTTTGTCTCACTGAGATCACAATTTTATCAAATTGGTCTCTTGACACAGGGCAATCTTTGGTGATTTGTCTCGAATTACTAATATAATGAAAGGGGACCATATACCCATGCACTGCGATACATAGTATCCCTTTTTCATCAAACGTCAAAAAATTTTCAGTATTTTCTATATTGATGATCTTAGTCCAACTTGTAAACTCTAGACCAGTAAAAGAGTTCGGCATCATATACAAATTATCCAATGCAAGGCATGATGACTTTCTCACACTTGTGTATTCGGCAATATTCATTGTGCGATTCTGAGATATTTTCATGAGGACATTCATTTCATGTATCATAGGAAGAATTCCAGCCAATGTCAATAATGTTTCTATATCAGTTAGTCGAAAAAGAAGATTTTGAGCTTTGTCTACATTGTAGCGATTTTCATACATCAACCCTACCAAAGATTTGAACTCACTAAATAGTCTTTGAGCTGGTCCATTTAATGAGATCCATCTTGTATCAACATCTTTTAGTAGTTTTCTTCCATCTGTAACACCATCTGCAAATTTTTGAAACTCTAAATATCGTTTGGGACTACGAGAAAAGTATGCATGAGTCTCACGTACAAGATCTTCAACTTTTGAAACTAATGGAAAATTGCTTACTTTTTTAAATGCAAGATTCATCCTATGAGCCATACAATGAATATTAAGAATATATGGCGAAGCTGATAGTTGTAGTCTAACACAAAGACCATTCCTTTTTCCTTGCATTACTGATGCTCCATCTGCTCCAACACATACCAACATTTTTGCAATCATTAAATGATCCATACCACTTTCCTTAAAAGTATTAAGAACAAGTTCATAAATATTTCCAGCTGTAGAAGCCTCTCTCATCTTTTTAATCCCAAGTAGATAGGAATGCCTAATATGGTCATTAACCATATAAATGCTCATGCAGATCCATGAAGTATTATCAATAGTTGTAACCTCATCCAAAGACAATGCCAAAAACCTAGCATTTGCAATCTCCTGTTTCAAATCATCATTTTCTACTTGAGCTAGATATCTTTCCCATTCCCAACCACTAGTTATGGACCAATGAGAAGATGGAAAGTTTGGCACGTGAAGAAAAGATAGAAATTTCATGTGATCTGGATAATCTTTCATAGGATGACCTTTACATAAGATGTGAAATATGGTGCTTAATTGTATCATCTTGGATAACAAACTTCTTTCCATTGTCTTTTCAAATTGAGGTATGATGGTTCCTCCACTTGCCTCAAGTTTCTTCTTACTTATTAAATATTTTTTATATTCTTCCACACAATGGATATGTCGACATTCCTCCAAAGATTTCCATATGACAATAGATTTCTCTTTACCATTTAAAATTTTCTTTTCATACACCTTTCCGGCATGCTTTTGTACTGTATCTAGCTTCATCTAAAATTTCACTACCTTGCAACTTTTCCAACTACACGCAATACATATAACTTCTCGTAAATCCTCATTTGTAGGAGGTATTTCTTTAATAAATGGAAAACTTGAGACCCAATCATCTTGGAATTCCCCCCCTACGGTCCACTGGCCTTTTTTCCTTTTCCGTGAATGGTTTTTGTCACCTTCCAAGGAAATATCTTTAACATTTTCATCACTAATTTCTATTGAAACTGCATTTATCTCACCCTGATCACTTGAGGAACCTATTCTTTCATCTATCATATGGATATCAGATGCATTTTCACAAGAGTTAACATCTCTCTCAGTAACATATTGTTCAAAGGAGCTTGAAGCATGAAGAGAATGTGTATTCTTGGATTGAGGCTTTTTAAAGTATGATAATACATCCATTTTCCTTGATAGTTTCTTCCCAGGATTAGCTTTTGACATCTCACTGAATATTCCAGAAGTAAAATTTCAAATCGATCTAGAAACCTGCATCAATAGTTTCCAAGATTTGAGAATTACTAGATTTGTAAGTAGCTTTCAAAGTAAAATAAGTGTAATGTTCACAAAAACCATTATGCAATTTTTTATTAAAATTTTGTGCCAAGTCCCAAGCCTTTTGCAAAAAAAAATCATTATACACAAAACCATAACATCATGGTTGATCATCTATAAAACAAAGAACATCATTCAAATGTAAAATATATAAAAATTTCCACTAAATTAAGTCATATCTCCAAATCACCTAATGAACACTTGAAAGCTTTAAACAAAACAACAAAGTATTACAATAAATTTAATCATCCTTTGCAAAACACCTCTCCCTTAAGTTGTAAAGAATTGGTTATAAGAAGTTGAAACATATCCTCTATCATTTTCCATGATAAAGGTGAGGAAGGAAACTAGTCAGTTACTAGTGATTCTTTTACTTATCTTTCCCTTGATGAATTGGTTATAAGAAGTTGAAACATATCCTCTATAATTTTCCATGATAAAAGTGAGGAGGAAGGCAACTAGTCAGTTACTAGTGACATTTACACCCTCCATAGAGAAGATGGAGGACTTGGGCTAATTAACAACCATGCTCCAAGGATGGTTTTAGTGAATGAATGGCTTGCAAGGACAAATGAAGGAGAAGCTCCTTATGAGGTAGTTGTCAAGCATAGGCTAGAAAAAACTTCACATATACACAACATCCAAGTCCCTAATGATTTATGATTTAATCATAGGTGAAAATTCCTTTAATTTTCCTAGATGAATAATTGTCAAAACAATTTGGAATCATTGCAAGTAATATTTCATGAGCTTGACGAGGAGCTAAGTATTTTTAAGAGTGTTCTTACACTAAGACACCAAGTGGGCCACATTGCTAGGTGGGCCAATGATTTGAGTTTACATGCATGGAACAGGCATGGGAAAAATAAATTGCAAGTGTTAAATCATCTAATGGGTTTGATCAATGGAATGGACCCTTTGTAGGGTAAATCAATGGAATGGTATCTTTACACTTGTTTAATCAATAAAATGGACCCTTTCTATAGGTTTATTAAGTGAAATGGACAAAAAACCAACAATATGTATCAAAAAAACATAGAATAGGCCAAAAGGACCAATGATTACACCAATTGTGAATAAAAACAATAGTTATGCAAAATTGCGAAAATAAAAACTGTAAAAATGTGGATATGTAAAAAGGACGAGGGAAACCTGAGAAAAAATATGATGCATGTTGTTAATGGCCTGAATATAATAATTGGTTGTATCAACAAGCCTAGATATTTCTCTAACCACTTGGAGTGGGAAGCTCAAGGAGAATTCCAAGCACGAAAACTCCTAATGAGTTTGAAATTGCAAAGTGCTAAAGAGACCCTGATATTGGTACGGGCACACATTAGCAATGTGAATAATTGCATCTAAGAAAGAGAGAAACCCAAGAAACTGAACATGCAAGTAAAGAGGAGATTGTTGCAAGGTGCACCTATAGTACACTCTTCATTGGAGTATATATTTATAGAGGTACAACATTGGTGGAGAGTGATCATCTTTAACCAAGTCTCCTAAGGTTATAATTATAAAATACATATTTAGGTGGGTGATCACATGTGACCAAGCTCCTCATGAAATATATAGGATGAAATTGGAAAAATAGAGTGAAAACGCAATTATAATTATAATACCTAGTCTAAATAAGTCCAATGGGAGCATGGGGACTACACCTCAATCTCCTTGTCTAATGTTTTGTAGTACCCCTAGATACATATACTTAAAGAGAGTTAATTGTTCAATAGACTATACCATCATTCAACAATGGGGGCATATTCTACCAAAGAAAAACTTACCAAGGCTTCATCTCGCAACCATGAATTGATATCCCCAATCACATGATTAGTTCTATGATTGAACAAGTTAGTTATCACAAAAGCAGTCCTAATGCCAATAGCAAGCAATAAAAGATTCACTCTAGAAAATATCATTCCTAAGGTTAGCCACAATTAATGAGTGACAATATCCCAACAGCACCTTGATCAAGAATCTGAATATGAATATAGCTCATATTTCTTGCATACAAAGATTTCAAACAAACAATTAACTTCACTCTATGGCCACACTGAGGATTTTTCTAGGAATTTCAATTTAGGATTTTCACATTTCAAATGAAAAATGTACAAATATTGACAACATGATAATATCAATTCTTAAACAAAATGCATTCAACATATATTAACATCATGTAAACACGGCATATCCAAGGTGTCCCAGACTATCCCTAGTAAACCAACACCTCAAATGAGAACTGTATGGCTTTAAGGAGGATAAGTTGCTTCCACTACATTTTCACACCACCTGGATGATCAAAGCATAAGAAATGCAATCACATTTGGACAAATTCAACTAACAGAGACCCAAATTCACTTATGTGTAAAATTTAAATCTAAGTTTCAAACCATGAAACTCTATGTTGTCTCTATCGCACCCTGCTATCATTGAGTGTTTTCGCCCCTTTATGACATAATTTTGGGCTTCTTATTTGTTTTGTATGGGTTTTAAGGTCTATCTTGGCAAAAAAACCCCTGGAACCAATCTGCAACAAAATAGATTTATATTGTTTATAAAATAATCTTTAATAAAGTCAATAGAAAGCATTCGTTTTGAATTGCATCTAGTAAAGATACATAACCATGAGAACTTATGGGACAAAATTATAATCAATCCACTCCATTTTTAGATCATAGATGCAAACGATTTCTCTTTTCGTTGAGGTAAAGTGATTCTCAAAACGTTATACTGAAACTTATCTTCCTGAAAAACTCTTTGGTGATGGAAAGTGTAAACAGTTTGGATTTCTAGCCCTATACAAGTAAATGTATGCCCTGCTTCACTATGAAAAGTTACTTTTAACTAAATTTTCGGAGAGACAGAGATGGATCCATTATCATACCCTTTATCCCGTGTAAAGGTTATGCTAAAAATCATAAACTCCTATTCCCAACAAAACTCGCCAGTGATGGAAAGTGTTAAAAGTTTGGTTTTGTAGGCTTATACAAGTAATGCATACCCTGTCTCACTATGAGAAGATACTTTGAAATTTGAATTAAATTTTCAAAGATCCAAATATGGATCCATTATTATATCCCTAATGCATTGTATAGGTTATGATACAAATCATAAAGAGTGGTGTGCTAGTAATAAACATGGTATTTATGTTCTAGAGTCTGGACACACTAATTTTAGGAAATTAGAAAATAATTTTTTTTGTGAGGGGTTAGATTGCTAGACTTATATATTTTGCATATAGATGAGACCTCCATGGGATTTTTTTGGATGGGAAAATAACATTATATAGGCTTAAGGCTCAATTATTTTGGGCACATACAGTAGCACAAATGGTAGAGATGTTTTTTGTTCTAGAGGACCAAAAGGATAATTTGGTAACCTAAGGTAGAACAATGAAGGTCCTAGTCTAATCTATATATCGAAGTTCTTAGCACACTTGACATGCTCTGGAATCACTCCAAAATATTTGAATTATCTGTTTTTTAATAAATTTATGTTATGTGTTGTTTCAAGAAGACTGAAAACCATTTTATGCATAAAATAAACTCAAAGCCAATAATTATAAACTGAGCCTTCACTCTCCTTCATGTTATCATCTTGGAGAAAGTATTTCATTAATATTACAGTAGTATGTCACATCAAATTTGGTGCTATATTCTAGGCATATATATAGAAAATAGTATTTTTAAGACTATAAGAAGTGACATCAGTCACCATAAGACCACCTCCTAAGCATAAGTATATTAAAAGGATTTAATCATAGGAACTGATATTCCCCAGATTATTTCTAAGCATAAAGGATACCGAGAGCGAAGGCTCACTGGGCTTATCATCTAGCTACAGTTTTTAGTGACCTTAGAAGATACAATTTGTAGTATAATTTCTATGTAAACTTTCAATGTCAAGATTGGTATATATGTATACACAACTCAAACTGATACAATTCAGTGAACCAAGAAAAGTTGCAAGTGTCTCTCTTGAATATATTTACAAATAAATTTTGATGAAAGCAGTTGATATCTTAAGACATGTACACCACAAAACCAGACAGGAAGGATGTCTACAGTTAGAATTCTTCACGTGACATTAATAAACGGCACTATACCCTTTGAAGACAGTTTTTATGATCATGACAGTTTTTAAACTAGAATAAATAATTAATTGTCTTGGGTCCAAACCCACATATTTGGGTCAAAACTCCAACTACTTGGGTAACTTTTCCAACCAACTCCTTTTGGTGGGCTTTCACCTCTCAAAAATTCCTTTGAGCTACCCAAATTCCAAAATAGTCCACCAAGCAACAAGCAGGTAATGATGTTATCCCTTGGCCATATGGTCTCAAGCTTCCCTAACTTCCTATAGATGGGTGGAACCACTCTAGCTTCCTAGTGTCAATCCCCATATCTTGGCTTAGAACCCTACCCTAGAGAATTACCATGACTAGCCTCCTTGTGTAACTAGTGTGGTCAATTATTAGTATTTATTTACTTACGTAGTTTTCTGTAGTCTCTTTCATGGGCAAGACATGTAAACATTACATGAGGTGGTGATCTCTGTTTGACTCCTGTATTTGTTTGTGGAAGCTACATTTGCAACCCTTTTTTCTTATATTAAAGCCATATGTATATCATTCCTTTAATAGTTAAAGGAATTTGTATTTAAAAATATATATATAAACTCCACTTCATAAACTACTACCCCATTTGAAAACCTTCTTGAAATGTTTTTTGCTACCCCTAAAACCATCAATACTCATAAAAGGAGATTGTAGGTAATTTATAATCCTAAGGACGATGGTGAAATCAATGAAGAATCTATGATTTTCCAGAATCCCTTATACAAAATTTTCCCATTTATGGAGAAGGGATTTACAGATATGGTAAGCCAAGGAATACAGTACTTTAGTAGACACATAAATATGACATCTCAATTCCTTCACTAATGATAAGGTGAATGCAAATATTTTCAATGATCATGTTTAACAAATTGAACATGAGAAATTGGAATAGTTGGTGAAGCTGAAGGAAACCACGCTTTATCTACTCTATAGTTCTCCATCCAAGTTAGTTGTCAGTGGTCACTAGGATAACTTCAACTAATTAATGATCATCACTCACGCTTATTCATTGTTTCCAAATTTCAAAACTACACACATTGATTTGGGTAAGTTTTTAGACTCCACTCTTTTGAAAAATAAATTGAAAGGAAGGACAAAAGAAGTAAGATTCTTTACAAGTTATTTGACTTCAAGCTGAACAACTGAACAAAATTGAACGATACATTAGTTCAACAACTAAAAGAAGAGAATGTTTTCAAGTTTCAAGTAGCACCTTTCATAGACAAAGAGCAGGGGGGTAGAATGTCTCCATTAGGATTTGAACATTGTTGGGTGAATAAAAACACACCCAATTCACCAACCAAGTCTCCCCTTAGTGACAAAAGAGGTAAATGTTTGAAGAATGGGCTTGAGAGAAAGGAAATGAAGTTGTGGATTAAAATTCAAAGTCAAACATTTAGAAGTGGATGATGATCTCTAGAAAATAAAGAATCAAAGGCCAAAGGATGTTAGGGAATCAGTTTAAATTGACTACACTAAAGATGAGGATGATCTATGAAGTCAAATCCCAAGATGAGGAAAGAACATATAAGCATGAAAAAACTAGTACCATGTAGACTAGAGAGAAGAAATCAATTCAGTCAACCATTGATGATTTGAAGATAAAAGCTAAACATAGGAAAAGATGCATTAACTAGATATTCGCATGGCACTAACTGAAGTCAAGACAATAATAGTTAGATAGACTATATGAATCCATTTCTTAAGCAGTAGGGCTTCCAGCGTAAAATGCTTTCTTAAGCAATGGGGCTTCCAGAGTAAAATGCTCAATGATGAATGTAAGAATATTAGGTATGACAACATTGGAAAAATCAGTTCTAAATGTTGAAAAATTGAAAAGAACTTGCAATTGATCCAAAGTATTTCTCATGACGTGATTGATTTTGGACTAGAAACTAGATGAAGTGTAGCATCACTTGAAGTATTGTTTTATAAGTGGTTGGATTATCATCTCTTGAGATGGTAGTGAAATATTAGATACCCAAATTCCAACATAGTCCACCAAGCAACAAGCAGGTAATGATGTTATCCCTTGTCCATATGGTCTCAAGCTTCCCTAACCTCCTATAGATGGGTGGACCCACTCTAGCTTCCTAGTGTCAATCCCCATATCTTGTCTTAGAACCCTACCCTAGAGAATTACCATGACTAGCCTCCTTGTGTAACTAGTGTGGTCAATTCTTAGTATTTATTTACTTGGGTATTTTTTTGTAGTCTCTTTCATGGACAGGCCATGTAAACATTACATGAGTTGGTGATCTCTATTTGACTCCTGGACTTGTTTGTGGAAGCTACATTTGCAACCCTTTTTTCTTATATTAAAGCCATATGTATATCATTCCTTTAATAGTTAAAGGAATATATATATATATATATATATATATATATATATATATATATATATATATTCCACTTCATAAACTGCTACCCCATTTGAAAACCTTCTTGATTTTTTTTTTCTACGCCTACAACCATAAATACTCATAAAAGGAGATTGTAGGTAATTTATAATCATAACTTATGATGGTGAAATCAATAAAGAATCTGTGATTCTCCAGAATCCCTTATACAAAATTTTCCCGTAGATGGAGAAGGGATTTATAGATATGGTAAGCCAAGGAATACAATACGTCACTAGACACATATTTATGACATCTCAATTCCTTCACTAATGAGAAGGTGAATGAAAATATTTTCAATGATCATGTTTAACAAATTGAACATGAGAAATTGGAATAGTTGGTGAATTTGAAGGAAACCACACTTTATCTACTCTATAGTTCTCCATGCAAGTTAGTTGCCAGTGGTCACTAGGAGAACTTCAACTAATTAATGATCATCACTTACGCTTATTCATTGTTTCCAAAATGAAAAAATACACACTGATTTGGGTAAGTGTTTAGACTCCACTCTTTTGAAAAAAAAATTGAAAGGAAGGAAAAAAGAAGTAAGTTTCTTTACAAGTTATTTGACTTCAAGATGAACAACTGAACAAAAATTGAACGATACATTAGCTCAACAACTAAAAGAAGATAATGTTTTCAAGTTGCAAGTAGCACCTTTCATAGACAAAGAGGAGGCGGGTATAATGTCTCTGTTAGGATTTGAACATTGGTGGGTGAATAACAACATCCCCAGTTCATCAACCAAGTCTCCCCTCAGTGACAAAAGAGGGAAATGTTTGAAGAATGGGCTTGAGAGAAAGGAAATGAAGCTGCGGATTCAAATTAAAAGCCAAACATTTAGAAGTGGATGATGATCTCTAGAAAATAGATAATCAAAGGCCAAAGGATGCTAGGGACTCAGTTTAAATTGACTACACTAAAGATGATGATCTATGAAGTCAAATCCCAAGATGAAGAAAGAACATAGAAGCATGACAAAAATAGTACCATGGAGACTAGAGAGAAGAAATCAATTCAGTCAACCATTGATGATTTGAAGATAAAAGCTAAACATAGGAAAATATGCATTAAATAGATATTCACATGGCAGTAACTGAAGTCAAGACAATAATAGTTAGATAGACTATATGAATCCCTTTCTTAAGTAGTAGGGCTTCCAGCGTAAAATTCTTACTTAAGCAGTGGGGCTTCCAGAGTAAAATGCTCAATATATTCACAGAACCTACACAGTTTGTAAGCATCGAGCAAATAAAAAGTGTAAAAAGTTTGGATTTATAGCGATTGCGAGCTTAAAATAAGGCTAGAACAAGTGTAAACTTCTGGATTTTGGCTTACGTCTTGCAAATCACCCACAATTCAACCATAGAGCACCTGCATTCACCACTGACTAGTACTATTAGACTCGCCAAAGAATTCGGACTAGAAAATTCATTAAAAAATAATAATCACAGAGCGTTGTTGTTAGACTCGCTGAAGGTTGAAGAAATCACCAGCACACTTGAAGCATTCGGAGCCCGGACTCAACAAATTTATAATAAAAAAAATATAATTACAGTTGCGTGTCCAAACTCCTCCTAGCTCCATGGCACCGGGGAAATGGACCAACTTGGTACTCTAAATCCCTAACTAGAACTCGATTCTTGTTTCCATACATGGTTTAGCTCCATGGCACCAGGGAAATGGACCATCTTGGTACTCTAAATTCCTAACTAAAACTCGATTATTGCTACCTCTTCGGAACTAGAACTCGATTCTTGTTGCTCTAATGCCCTCGTCAATGCGTGCAGAACCATATCTTGGCATAATGCCTATAATCCGGCACTGTGCACCTCCCCGGAACGAGAACTCGATTATTTTTTCCCTAATGCCCTCATTAATGTGTTCAGAACTAGATCTTCGCATCCTTCATATAATCCGCCACCGTTCACCTCTAACAGGTAACTTCCAATCCCCTTCCAAGCCCCAACCAGTTGAAATGGGGGCGAATCCCTCCTCCGAACCAGTAAGTTCAGGAAAATGCCATTAAATGTTTGTTGAACCTCCAAATTCCAAGCCACAACCAGTGAAAATGGGGGCGAATCACTCCAATCACTCCCTCTGGCCCAGTAAATCCAGGCGAAATCCATTGAAATCATCTCCAAACCAGAAAATCAGGAGGCAAATTTCATGGTTTAAGTTTTAAGCGCATTTATTTTGTTGGGCTAACACTTAATAATTAATTATTTTTAAAATAATTATACGGCTAACTATATAAAACTACAGAAAATGGGTTTTATATAAAAAATTCACCCTACCAAAATTTAAAACCCCTTAAAATTCGACTTTGTGCTAAAATTCGCCCCTAAAATTTTCCCTGGTATCATCCCTAGAGTGATCTGAAGTTGTATGGGACTCTAGAGGTTCTTCTAAATGGGGAAGAATAAGGGTACTAGAGTCGAGTGGAGAATTTCTTCTCTTGGTCTCTCAAATATGGGTGCCCCCTTACCCAAACATTGGGTGTCAATGTAATGGCCACAAGGTGTATGTGGTTCGAATGCATGGATTCAATGTAAGGGGGGATAGATAAAGTCGGGTGTGGTGAATACTTCCATAATCTCATCATCGTAATAGAATATGGGGTGGCTGGTGGAAGAAAGACCACCTGACACGACGAAGCTACCTGACTCATCATCATGAGAAGAGAGGTTCACATGCGCATCGTCACAAGGGGTGACAGAAAAAAAAGTATATGAAGGATCCACCAATGTTGAGCCCAAGGTGATCGCTGAAGGGAGGTTAGGCAAAAAACAAGGGGAAGTCCAAGGGGGGTCTTCCACCATGGATCTCATATATGATGACAGGTAGTGGACATTGGCCGAAGACTTCGTCATTTTGACATCTGGAGGGGGGATTTCTATGGGAGTGGATGTGTCTTCTAGTTTTTCTAAATAAAAATGCGCAAATAAGAGAGCAGTGGACTCGTTGCGCTTGGCCTCAGATTGGCGAACTGCTTCCAAAGAGGAGCAGTACTCTTCGAGGCAGGGACAAAGGTAAGTATAGTGGCCATGGAAATCCTACAAAGCATAGGGGTGATATGTGCACAAAGTCTTGAGTTTCTTGGCTGAATCAGGTAAAGTAACATGGAATCCTAGGATATCAAACTCAAGAAATGCTTCGTTGACCATGGGCTTGAGACAAGGCAATTCAGGACAATTATGGGTGGCATGACCGACAACATCACACAAAGCACATGGGGGTGGTATGCATTGGACATTGAAGAGGAGTGGGGTTTTTCAGGGCAGAGTTGTCTTTAGATTCCTTATTGCGAGCTTTTCCCCCTGCACCGGAACCTGTCGCAATAGGAGTAGGTTCCTATTAAGGTGGTTGAGACACGATAGCGAAGGGAGGATTCATGGAGATCGATTGAACCGGGGTCAAAGCAAGGTAAGGTTTGGGCTAACCAAGTGGGATAGCAGCTGGGGGATCAATGTACCCGATTGGGATCCCCCAATGTCAGGTTAGGAAGGGATAAGGTAGCCATAACAAGTACCGAGAAAACTCCAGGAGAAGGAGCTAGGAATAGTATTTGTCTGGGGGAAAATGGTTAGGCAGGATAGCTTCAAGATGGTTAAGGCCACAAGGAACTGTGCCGGGAGGGTAGAGAGGCTCATGGATACCTGATACAGATGAGGGGCCTTGAGGAGGGGATCCTAAAGGCTGAGTCAAGGTTCTAGGAGAAGGTTGCGGAGGGTGGGGCTACTGACTAGTCGAAGCGGGCCGCTTTAGGGGAGCCCGAGATGATCGCATCATGCAAACATTCAATGAGCTAGGATCAGAGACAGGAGGAGGAAGACCAAGGAAAGAACCAAGAAAAGAGGAGTCTTTGTAGACTCTAGGTGAGACACTGGTCAAAGGTTCGACTATTTGTTTGTTGGCCACCGAAGAGATGATGGACTCAAGGGAGGTATAAGACTTTGGTTCGTAATATGTCTGTTCAATGGTGACTATCTTTCCATTATGAGTAAAGCATGTTATGGTGAACCACACATGGGATAGCATACATCACATAAGTGTAGCTACAACCCAATAGAATGTTGTAATCTAAGGGGGCATCAATGACTTCTACGTCAACACAAACAGTCTTGTCCGCAAGAGTGATAGGAAAATTGTGGAACATGCCAATGGGCTTGGAAGAGTGGCTATCGTACGCTCGTAGGGTGATAGTGAAAGGGGACAACTCAAAAGATCCAAATTTCTTCCAAACCAAAGCATACATCACACAGGTGGATGTCCCCTCATCAATGATACATCAAGAGACGTTGGCATTCTGAATCTTAACGAGGATTTGGAAGGTGATGGAAGTAGGATGGGGAGGATGTTCTGACCGGTCAACATCGAAGACATTCAAAAGATCATCTAAAGGATCCACAGTGCCAATGGAAATTAGTAGATATTTTCATTATGAAGGGCATGACTGGAGGAGTTCCAGCATTGAGATGGTAGTAGGAGATTGTGCCAAATCATCTACTATACTATGTGAATGGACATATTTTCCAGAAGCAGTGTTTCGGTGTAATGGTCCCTTGGGGATATTGGTATGAACATGCACCTTAGGCTGAGGGATCTATAAAGCACCAATGGTTGTCAAAAGAGGCTCTCTGGAACTTGAAGAAGGGGGCTGGGGGACAAACGTAGTGGGAGGCTTATTGTACTAACGGGACTGAGTCTGAAGGTTGAGGTCAATGGTAATGGTTTGGTCATAGTTCATCATGAGAATCTGGTAATCAGAGGTACCAACTGGAGGAGTTTGAGTGGTCGCCTGACCTTTAGAGGGTTGGGTAGCCATGAATCCTTGCTGGGGGAAAGGATGGGTAAACACAACCGGTGGGATAGGTGCAGCATTGGGAGGAACTGAAGGGGAGGCTTGATGTCCTCGGGATGCTACTTGAGTCTCCCACGTCTGATGCATTTGCGGTAAAAGAGGACAACGTGGGTGTAGTGACCATAGACACTGCAAAAATAACAAGGCTTATTCATGCCAACAGGCCTGTCCTACTTGGGTTGAGTGCCATGTTGTTGGTTAGCAGTGTTAGGTGCATTCCCTTGGGGATTAGGTCCTGGATTTCCTGGGGTAGATTGATTTTGGTTGCCTTTCCTCTTCTTTTTGGAAGTGGGAGGATTAGTCGTGCCCTGCTATGCATACACCTACCCCTAGGGGGTGGTGGTTGTTGTTGTGGGAGTTGAGAAGGCATGGGAGGTGGGGGTTCTAATGCTGGAGGAGTTTTATTATCAGGCTATGGATACGGATAATAAGGAGGTTGGGAAACATTGTGGTAAATAGGTTGGGAAAAAGGAGGAGGCATGTCGTATCCTAGATAAATGATACTGGGAGGGGGAAAAGTGCTAGAGGAGCTGGCCCCACCCTAAGGGAAACCATAACCCATGGGAGGAAGAGCATATGGATGAGAAAGGGCTCCAACGATACCGTCAGAGGCATGGGATGCCCCCGGTGCATTGGCACCACTTGGTCTAAGCAGATCAGGTAAGACGGTATAAACATAACCATACTATACGTAGATTAGGTCATATTTTAACGCAATCTAGAGAGCGACTTCTTCAATATGAGGGAAATGAGATGCGATATATTTGACGATAGCGGACAAAAGGGATCTAAGAAACTAGTCCATGTAGACACTGTCGTCGAAGGTAGGGGCTCGACATAGGCTCTTTCTTCTTCACCATTCCTGGACATGATCGGATAGGAAAGTCATAGACAATTGACGGAAAGAGGTCAAAATTTGGGTACCAGTGTCATAACTAAGGGGAAGCTGGAAGTAAGACAGGAAATCTAGGGCAAGAGTCACAAAATTAGTATGGTGTATGGGGTCATTGATCAACTAGTTAAAAGTGGGAAGACTGAGGCCTGCCATATAAGGGAGCAAGGGAGCAGCCAGGATAATTCCTGTTGTGGTCCCACTAGTCGTACTCCCAGCATTAGGGCTGGGACTACCACCAGAGTTAGGTCCTAAACCAGACATGGTGAGGGTGACAGGGGGAGAACCGAGGATAGAACTAGAAGGGGAACCCAATGAACCAGAAGTGGAGTCAGAATGAGGACTCGGTGGAGGACTAAATCAAATCCTACGCGGAGGAGTAAGTGTTCCTAATGAAAACTGAGGATGAAGGCAAATAAGTCTTTGGGATAAATGCCTTGGGGGCGCAATGATAGAAGAAAAAATATGGATCACAAAAGGAAGAGACACCAATAAGGGCAAGGAGGTGCAGGATCAAATGATTACAATGTCAAAACAAGGGCAGAGAGGTGCGGGATCAAATGATTACAATTTTATAGTCTTTGCCTCGCAGTGTAAACCAGGTGCTCTTCACTTAGGGTGTTTGTGTTAAAGTGTGTTAATTTTAATTTTTAAACCCATACGTGTGTAGAGAAAAAAAAGTGTGTTTATAACTGTAAATAGATCTGCAAATAACAGTAAAGTAAACTGAATATAACATAAAATAAAAAGCTAAGGATGCATCAATATAAACCCAAGGAGGTAGGATTCCCAACAACTAGTCTATGGGTGGGAAAAAATCTAGTCAAAACACACAAAATAGCCAATGGATCTAAAGTCGGGAGGGAAAATGATCTAAAATTCAAATCTGCTGGAAATAGGTGCAGAAAACAACAAAAAACCAAAGGGAAAAGTGTTGCAAGTGAGGTGGCGAAAGGCTACAACTTGAAGGGAAATGGAGGGGACCCTAGAGGAGGACCAAAAAAAACTAAAAAGAGGTGTTTTGGATGGTTTAATAACCAATCTAAAATGGATCTGAAGGTACAAGATCAGATCTGAAAAAATGGTTGAACACACTGAAATCTCAGACGACCTGCTTCAGCTAAAATCCTCCTAGAAATGTGGAAGCGTACTGAAGACATAGGGGGCTAGGTTCCCACGTAGACAAGTAAAATAGAGCAAGTATAGGTCAAAAATGGGTGGAGACGAAGGTTAGACAACCCTGAACAATAACCCAGACAAACCCAGAAAAATCACAGAAAAATTCTCGAAAAAATTACAAGTCACAGTTTATGACCTAATTGACGGAAATACTGAGGGGGGGGCGAATCACTATTCCTTTCAATTAAAGAATTAGTTAATATTTAATTATTATCAATTTTTGTACAATGATAGCAGAAAATAAGAGGAACACAAATGAACACATTTTTTAAGGTGGAAACCCACTCCGAGACAAAAACCACTTAATGCTTTTCTAATAATTCTTTAATATTCAACTCCAATTGAAAATAAAGCTCCAACTTCCTTGTATATAGAAAAGAATTATTTTCCAGCTCCCATTGGATGGAAGCTCCAATGCCTGATATTATTCAGTAGTAAACAGAACGGATGCCCCAACACCCAATGAGCTACAACTCACCCTAGCACCACCCTACCACCTTGTAGAAGAATAAAAGAAGAATGGACTCCCGTACCAGGGAAAATGGTCCACTTTACAATGATATAGAATGATGTAGAAGAAGAAGATACACTAGAACATAACCCCAACTATGACACAACCACCTAATGATGATCCTATACCACCTGACACTGCTTCTTCAACTCTTGGCAGATAGACACTAGTACAATTTGTACGATTATGTATTTACAATGACTTAGTACAATGATACCTTTACAATGATTGTATGCAGTGCTGCCCACTTGAAGACTTCATGTGATGAACTTCTTGCTGTTGTTATGCACCTTGGTTGATGATCTTGTCATGCTACCCTCTGCTGCACCTTGCTTTTCTTTTCTTCCCTAGAAAGTTTGGTCCTTTGCAGCCCTTGACAACACATGATCTAGCTTTTTCTTTTCCTTCTAGGAGCTCGATATTGAATCTGGTGTATCTTTGTTATTTTAGATCCCCAATATCTGATTTTTGGTCATTTATTAGTCCTCTGAGTCGTATTTCCAATGCCATAGGTCTGACCCAATTTGGATTCTTCAAGGGAGAGTTATACCGAATCTCTCACAATGCCCTAATTATGGACTGTTTCAATAGAGCGAACTTGTATGGTGTGCCACATGTCACTGTTGCTTCATTTGGCTCTAAAATTGATAGAGATAAACCTATAGACTATGCACTATCTTCCCCATTTTATATAATTCCAATCTGATAGTCAGAGAGAGTTATGACGGGTTTCCCAAGGTCACTTCTTTGAGATGAATTTTAGGAGCCTGCAAAAACACTAACTTCCACAGATCATATCTCCGAAAATGTTGCGCACCTTGATCTAAAATTTTTACAGCAGCTTCCTCAGGATTTTAGTTTCACCTCATAAAAATTTCAGCTTCTGAACCTTCGTAGCAACAAAGTTAGAGTGAAAATGCCACGATGACCTGTTTCAGATAACGAAATCCCTTACATGAGCAGGATATGAGGATCACAATTTATATAAATGCTTAGGTTGAGAGGGGATTCAATAAGTGAACATGGAAGGGATTTTAGGAGCTTAAAAAATATTAATTATGACTTTTCAATGACCCATGCCACAACCCCATGGGGTTTTAGCCTACTAACTGGGGGTACAAACTTCAAACATGAATATCTCTCAAACCATGAAGAATTACATGGCATGCCATATATCAAAGGAAACATCTCAACAAGTAGAAACCATAAAAACAAATTATTGACCCAGAATATATTAATTTGGTAGGTAAAAATTCCCATGCAATATTGGGGTAGCCCGTGGTGCTGCTTGGGTTGACATCAATGACAATCGCTGATCAACAATCTCCCCCTTTGGCATTGATGGAAACACAAGTAGTCCCCCTGCGATCATGACACCTCTTCCTACAACATTCTCTCCCCCTTTGACATCAATGGCAAAGGGTAACTGCCCCTGAAACACAACCATCCTGTAGACCTGTACACAGTTCCACTCCCCCTGACACACAACCATCATGTGGACCTGTACAGACTTCCACTCCCCTTTTATATTATGAATAAGGAAAATCTAATGAGAATTTGGGAGAATCCCAAGCTTCTGGCGAAGATATTCCAATGCTTCATGAGTACTCTCATGATCATCAACACTTCCTACCCAATCTGCATATGTAAGGGAATGAATAATGATATTTTTACCTTTGGGATACCACAAGCCATATTATGTTGTTCCCTTTAGATATCGAAGAATTCTTTTGATGGTAATAATATGTGATTCTTTTGGTGTTGCTTGGAATCTTGCTACTTGTCCAACTGCTTGCATAACATCTGGCTGGGAGGCTGTTACATATAGAATACTACCAATCATAGATATGTACAACCTTTGATCCACATCCTTAGATGAGTCGTCTATGCCCAATTTGCAGCCTGTTACCATTAGAGTAAGGATGGGTTTGCAATCTTCCATTTTAAATTTCTTGAGAATTTCCTTGATGTACTTGGCTTGACATATAAATATTCCTTTCTCTTGCTGAGATATTTGAAGCCCTAAGAAGTATGTGAGCTCACCAAGTAAAGACATCTCGAAATCACTTTGCACCTTTGTAGCAAACTTCTTACTTAGTCGATCATCATTGCTACCAATTATTGTATCATCCTCTTTAGCTATTATACATGCTTTAGTTGCTTCATCCAGAACATATATGTCGTTTGGAGCTCGACTTGCTGTAGCCACAATTTCACCATACACGCCTTTCCCGATTTCACATTTTGTGGAGTTGAATAGTATTGTGTGTCCTTGATCACACATTTGTCCAACACTGAGCAGATTGTGATTCATGTTTTCAACCAATAGAACATTCTTGGCTAGAGCATCTTTTCTTCCGAGAGTGACAGTACCTGATCCTATAACATTTGAAGATCCATCATTTCCAAAGGACACGGTTCCATCCTTCTTCTATTTCAGAGATACAAATTTATTTCTATCTCCAATCATATGCGTTGAGCAACCAATATCAACATACCACACATATTTTTTGTTTTGAGCCTTGAAAGTGAGAGCACAATTATTAGTCTTCTTCTTCTTCCATGTTCATTTGTTCTGTGGCTTCGAAGATTCTTCTGGAGGATTTTCAAGTCTATAGTCTTTGGCTATGTGTCCAAAGTTTCGACATTTGTAAAATTCAATATTATTTCTTAAATGTTCAAATCTATTAATGTTTCGCTGAGCCCTGGGAGGTTCATATTTGACAAATCTCCTGGAATTGTATTCGTTCCTAGGGTACGTGCAACATTCTATAGCTTTATGACCAAATTTTCCTCATGAATAACAGTAGCCATAAAAAATATGTTGGTACCTACATGGAAATTTCTGTCGATAACTTGTCTTCCAAGGCTGTTATTGTGAATCTTGTCCAATGAAGTCTACATGCATGTCAGATATCATAGATTCATTGTATTTTGTTGTAGAAGGTCTTGCTTCTTCTTATTTGTAACCGATGCCAGTTCTGTCGTTGTAAGATTGTTTATTGTTGATGAGTTATTCCAATGCCCTTGAGTTGTTGGCATAGTTTTGGATAGTTTTTTCTTTCTTCACTTCCTCACACAGCGAGAATACTTCGGCTTCTAATTCTTCTCTTTCTTGGTTGGTTTCTTCCAACTTCTTTTGAAGTGACTCTTCAATGCATTTTTGTTCTTCAACTTCAATTTTGAGACCTTGAACTTGTTCTTCAAGAGTATTGGAACAGATGTTCTCTGCCTTGAGATATTTTATAAGCTTGATTGCTTCCTTATAAAATTCTTCTATGTCAATCCTTCTTCTTCGTTGTTTGATACCTCTTATTTATTGTGCTTGGGTTTATTGTGCTTGGCCATAAACAATACTCTCTCATTGGCTTCTTCTTCGCTGTCATTTTCTTCATCAAATGATGAGCTATCTTCTTTAGAGAGAAAGTTCCTTTTGGATCCTTACTTGTTGAATTTCTTAAAGTCTTTCTTTCCTTTTGAGTTGCCATCACTTCTGTTTGGACATTTTGCTACGAACTTCCCAACCTCATCATAGCCGAAACATATCCATGGAATTTTACCTTTGAATTTTCCCTTACCAATTTTTATTTTTCTCGTGAAGTAAGCATATTCTTCATCATCTCCCTTTTCTTCACACTTGCAGGTGCATGTCTTTTCAATTGAAGGTTGTTTATCCTTATTGGTTTTCTTAGATGCAATGAACGTAGTTTCTAGATGCGAAGTACCCTCTTCTTTATCAAGTCTCATTTCATATGCTATGATAACTCCATGTAATTCCTCTTTGTTGAGTTTTTCCATATTTGCACTGTATTATAAGAACGCTACCTTTGGGTTGAATCTTCCTAGTAACGTTCTAATAATATTTTGTGTAATAGTCTTCTCATCAAGTGGCTCTCCCAATCCTTCCAGAGTATTGGTTATTTCATCAACGTATTGGAAGTATGTAGCAATGTTGCAATCTTCTTTCATTCTGAGTTGCTCAAATTTTGATCTATAGATTTGAAGCTTTGCTTCTTTGACATTTGAGTCACCTGCATATATATTCCCGAATCTTGTGTCCCATAAATTTTCGTGCTTTTTACATCCTAACACCTTATGATAAGCGTATTCAATAATTCACCTCCATAATAATATTCTTTGGTTTTGCATCATTTACCAAATTCTTCTTACCTTGTTCATCCGTGGTTGATGTAAATCCATTTTGAACAGTGTCCCATACTTCATAACCTTGCACCAAGAGATAGACCTCCATTCTTCCTTTCCAAAGTGCATAATTATTTTCATTGAACATAGGTACACCATTCTTGGTCTGATCCATGACCTCCTTCCAGCTGTTAAACTAATATTGAAGGAACCAAGCTCTAATACCAATTGTTGGAAATACTGAGAGGGGGGCTAAATCATTATTCCTTTCAATTAGAGCATTAGTTAATCTTCAATTATTATCAGTTTTTGTACAATGATAGAAGCAAACAAGAGAAATACAAATGCACACAGTTTTTAAGGTGGAAACCCAGTCCGAGACAAAAAACACCTAATGCTTTTCTAATAATTCTTTATATTCAACTCTAATTGAAAATAAAGCTCCAACTTCCTAGAATCTAAAAAAGCATTTTTCTCCAGCTCCCACTAGGTGGACGCTCCAACACCTAAGATTCTTCAGTAGTCAACTGAATGGATACACCAACATCTAATGAGATAAAACTCACCCTAGCACCACCCTACCACCCTATAGAATAATAAAAGAAGAATGGGTTCCCGTACCAGGGAAAATGGTCCGCTTTACAATGATAAAAAATGATGTAGAAGAAGAAGAAACACTAGACCATAACCCCAACTATGACTGCTTGCTAATGCTGATCCCTGGGGCCACCCGACTACTTTGCTTCTTCAACTCTTGGCGGACTAGACACTGTTACAATTTGTACAATATAATGTGTTACAATAGTAGCAGTACAATACCTTTACAATATTGATTGTATGTGTTCACACTTGAAGTTATACGGGGAGCATTAGGCTCAAGGAAATACTTTGTATGTAAATAGACATAGGGGGGTCTCATGTTTTTTCTTTCTTATGTAATTATTAATATTTTAGTGATTTTTAAATAAATTTAGTGAGAAATTGTAAATGTTCCCAAATCATTGGAGAACATGAGGGGAAGTCGGTTAGCTAGGAATGTGAAGAGTCAGTTCAGTAAATTTAGGGACTTAGTCTAAATTTAGGAAATCTAGAAATTTAGGAGTTTTGTTGAGCTGTTAGAGGAGCTAAATCGATTCATTATTTTCTTGTATAAATGTAAGCCAAAGGCACCAATATCGACAGATCTAGAGCTGAGAAGGAAACAATATGAGTGCGAGGAGGTTGAAAGGGCCATTGATTTTGAAGATCTGGCCGAAGACAGGAAAAGTTTTGTAACTAAATTCATATATATATTATGAAATAATTTGTTCAACATTTCATGAGTACTATTCGATTTAAATTCTGTGTAGGCACCTTCGAACTGTAAGAAGAAATTGTATGGGCAATGCGTAGTATGAATCTCTATGTAAAAGGTTAAATTTGTAATCCTGTATATGATTGGGGGCATTAGTGCTATGTTATAAAATTTATATCAATTTCGAGATTAGGCAAGAAGAAATCCCACACCAATATGTGAAAATAGATACATTGATTGTATCGATCACGGAAGGATTGATGTCACAAAAGGAGAGTCAGAACCTGATTTTAATTATAATTGATATTGCCGTGAAGAAATGGTGATTGTTTACATTTCAATGGAACCGTGCGAAGAAATAATAAGCAAGAAAGAGGGCAGAGTTTATTTATAATAAAACGTTGAAGAGTTGGGCGAAACCCTGAGTCAAAGAGCAAAGCAGAACCGTGAGAAGGAACATTAGAAGCGGTTTCGGAGGCAGATACTAGTAGTATCACGCGATCACATAAGTGGTAAGTGGATTTGATAAAAAAAACGTGATAGCATTAGGCGTTGGACACGTGGCAATAAGTGGTTTTTAAAAACCATTTATATCGCGTGATTTTGGAAGATTAAGTCTCATGCAGTTTCATAGCGCGATTACTATCGGATTGGTTGATTGGAATAGGACAAATTATAGACCATCAGATCCATTCGGTGTTTAGTGCAAGGTAAGCACCACTTTGGGACCGAGAAGACCTCATTGTTTGTCGGGTTTTGTATTAAATCAAGGTCGAGATTTAATAAGGTTTGAAATGCATAAAGGAAATGTGATGTCGGAAATTATAACCAAGGTAAGAACCTTAGGCGAGATGGAGGTTATATATTGTAGTTGTCGGAATATGAGATAAAAGGGGTCATAGTGTTCAGCTGTGGCTAAATTGAAGGAAAAGAACCTTACATTTTGCGGTCACATCATATAGTTGGCAGAATATATGATGAATGGAGTTATTGAAATGGACCACTATATATGTGTTTTATTATAAGGCTGAATGTTGATTCAATTTCCCATAAGGTGAGAACATAAAGGTTATGTTGTGGGTTTAATTGCTATTCGAATATTTAATCCGATTTTATGAAATAGGTAAGGTCGATGGTTTTATAACCATAGTTTTAACCTTTGATAAGAAGCTTCCGCAATCTAATTGATTGCCAGATTAAGTTTATAATTGGGTGCATCCACTTTTATGCCCAGTAGAGATTGTGGGTTTATAACCACAAGAGTGTTAATTCAATATCTCAAATCTCAGATTTGAGATATTAAAGCTTCCAGATATATTATTTATTTAAATTTCCAGTTGAGATTATTTGGGGCCTTAATTTTGTATTGGATTGAAAATGGAAGATGCATTGTTACATGCATGAGAGTGGTTAATTAATTTGTGCTTTACCAGGGTACCCCGGCATCATGTGGTATCAGAGATGGAATAGCTCTTTTTGAAAGTTCAATTTTTTGATGAATGTATGTGTAATGAGAAGAAATCAGATTTTTGAAAACTGATAAAGATTGTAGCATACAGAGGTGCAGTGCAGGTGAGAGGAACAGTAAGATCACACAGGGATCTTGGAAGGTGAGTTGATGAGCATTGTTTAACTCTAGTTTGAAGTATTGTTTGTAGAATTCAGATTGCGGGCAATTGAAGAAATCTCAGCAAAAGCAGACCACAACTTTGAGAGCAGTGAGGAAAGAGACCAGCAGAGGATTCTAAAGTGAAGAAGAAAGGGTGGCAAAACCTGGAGAATTCCCAACAGAGGTTGGATGAAAGAAGAACATATGTGTTCTTGATAAGTTGCAGAGTGAAGCCTAGAGAGAGCATAAGAGAGTGCTAAGAAGGTTCCAGCAAATAAGGGACCAATACTTGCCAAAAGCCCAGATCCTGAGGAAAGGATTGGTGAGGTAAGTGGCAGCAGGAGAGCTTGCTGTTGCAGAGGATTGGTGCAGCTAATGAGTGAGGAACTCATGATGGAGGAGAAGATGACTTCCAAAATTCATAGAAGAGATACCAGGAGTTCTGAGAGAGGCCACAACAGAAAAGAGGAAGAAGATGCCAGGACAAATGGCATGAGGAAGAAATTGATTGATGCAGAATATTGGAAAGAGGTAGCTGAGATCAGAGAACAGTTTAATAAACTGGAAGAGATGATAGAGGAAAGCCAGAGAGTTGGTTGGCTCATGAAGAAGAAAGTAAAGTGGCATGGGCTACAGATGAAGAAAGAGCAGATGATACATGCTCAGCAGAAAGAGAGACTACTCGGGATGATTGAGTATTTGGAGAAGGACTCGAAGACTGAAACTTCAAATGAGACCAAGAGGTCAAATGACTTTACATCTGATGATTTTTGTATGTTTGCAAAGAAGCTGAGAAAGCTTGAATAGAGGATGGATGTACAGTTGGGATGTACAGAACTTAGAGCAGCTGAGTTGAGAAGAGAATTTTCTGTTTGTGAAGCAGAACAGAGTACAGATGGAGAATGGAGGTCTGCAAAAGATCTTATGAACCATGATGGAGGTTTAAGACAACAAGAAGTTTGTCTTGCTAAAGAGGAAATTATTGATGATTTCCTGAGTTATTGGACAAGTTCAGATCAACTGGATGATGTAAAGCCTTGTATTTTCGAATCTGACAATTGTGAGGTGATTACAGGTTTTGCAGAGGAGGATGAGAAATCTTGTGAAGTTGTCACAAGTATGAAGAAGTATCTCTTAGAAGATGAATACTCTGAAGAAGAATGCAATGTTGGAGAATGTCCCTTGACTGAAGGAAGCAGTGATACATTTATGATGGAAACTGTTGCAGCACAGGAAGAAATTCTTGTGAATGAAGAAGGAGAGGATCAGTTTGAAGAACTGATATATGAAACACCAGTTGAGGTTGTTCAAGCTCCTGGTCTACAAACTGAAAGGTTGTGTATGAATGCAAGGATAGTGAATGATGCTGAAATACTTCAACAATGCCTCAGAGAAATTGCATTGTTGGAATACTTGTTGGAGAATTCAGAGTATGAAAGAGAGATTGCAGAAGGCAGAGTTCCCTATAGTGAACAGGAAACCATCATGGAGGCAGATGGTGTGAATGAAAGACTTGTTGACAGTCTTGGGAATTCTTCAGATAATTCTTTGGGAAAAGTGAATCAGCATATTGATGTGCTGATAGAAAAGGAAGGAATTTCAGGACAGCATACTGAAATGCTGGCAGAGGAAAGGAAGGCACTAAGGCCTTATGTTTTTTGTTTTAACAATTGTTTTGTGAATGCAGATTTTGTTGATGATGGAGAAAATTTGACACCACTGGAAAGTCAAATAAAGGAGGAGGAATATTTTGTGGAAGAATTTAATCCATGGAATGAAGAAATTGGATTGTTGGAGATTATGTTGAACAACCAGGATTCAATGCAGGAAAGAGAACCTCAATTTCAAAATTGGGGATTGCAGAATGTGAAGATGCAAGAGAATGAAGATAGTGAAGATTTTTTGAGTCTTGGAAGAGACTTAGAACTGCAAAAAAAAGAATCGGTGACTAGATCATCAATTGAGACCATTGGGTCTTATGATTTTAAAATTGACAAGTTGGCTGTGTTGACAATTATTGCAGAAGAAAATCCATCTCTTGGAGTTACATTAAATGAAGGTGAACTGTTGCAGAAGAAGGAAGGTGAGTCTATCATGCCTCATGTAAAGGAACTTGTTATTATTGTTGATGGAAAGAAGGAACTGATTTTTTTGATGGACAAATATAAGACTGGAGGGCAGATTTTTGGAAATTCTACAGTGGTGGAGAATCATAATTTTATTCTGATAGAAGATGAGGACACAGTACTTGAAGAACTTGAATTGATTTCTAGAATCAATCAAGGGGATGGAAGACAATTACTAAAGATTGTCAAGGAAGAAGAGGAAGAATATGATGAACCAAGTTTGCAGCATATTGATGAAATGCTTGAAAATTGATGGCTGAATTGTTTGCTGAAAACGTTTAGAGAAGAGAATGAAATGGAAGAATAGAAGATTGAAGTGTTGCCAGAGGAAATGTTAGAGAAACAATTTGAAGTGTTGCCAGAGGAGGAAGAGACACAAGGATTTTGTAATTTTGGTGTTTGTTTTATGATTTCAGGTACTGCTGGAAGGAATAAAGAATGTTTGGTCCAGGAGGAGAGGAAAAGAGATGATGACAATGACTGGAAATTTAAATACCAGTCCAGAGAATTGCTGAAGTCATATAATGAAGAAATTGTCATGGATGACAATTAGGAAGAGTTTTACTATTGCAGAGAATAAGAGGGTCTGGATGATTGGGTGGCAGCTAGGGCAACAGTAAGAACTGAATGAGTAAGGAATAAGCAAGAAATGGCTCAAAAATTAAGAGAAAAGGTGGCAACTAGCATAGTAGTTACAGCTAAAGCTGAAGCAGGGGAAAAAGTAAGATTCTAGCAAGCAAGGAATCAACAATTAGAAGTAGAAGTAGAAGTCTAGGAATCAATATGGAGCAGTATCCATTAGTCAAAAGAGAGATTGGATCAGGAAATTGAATTTATGAGAAAACTGATGATGAAGGTGCCTCAGAAGCAGCAGACAGTAGCAAGAAAGTAGAGAAATTTTAGCAAAGGAAAAACAAGAGCAGAATGTGAAAGCATAGCTAGAGGCAAGTTGTAGAACAAAGTATGGAAAACTGGAAGTGTGCAGTTGAAGAATAATGCAGCTGATAGATAGTAGTAAAGCAAAGTATGGGATCTAGGAAGAAAAGGATGAAAGCACATGTTCAGGAGACCATGAATCATTTTAACCTTGGGAGTCTGATGCAGGAGCATTAGGCTCAAGAAAATAGTTTATAGGTAAATAGACATAGGGGGGTCTCATGTTTTTTATTTCTTATGTAATTATTAATAATTGAGTGATTTTTAAATAAATTTAGTGAGAAATTGTAAATGTTCCCAAATCATTGGAGAACATGAGGGGAAGTCGATTAGCTAGGAATGTGAAGAGTCAGTTCAGTAAATTTAGGGAGTTAGGTTAAATCTAGAATTTGAAGAGTTTTGTTAAGTTGTCAAAGAAGCTGAATCGATTCACTAGTGTTTTCTTGTATAAATGTAAGCCAAAGGTGCCAAGATTCACAGATTTGGAGACCTGAAGAGCTATGCAGAGTGGGAGGTTGAAAGGGCCATTGATTTTGAAGATCTGGCTGAAGATAGGAAAAGTTTTGTAAGTAAATTCATATATATATATATATATATATATATATATATATATATATATATATATATATATATAGATATATATATATATATATATATATATATATATATATATATATATATATATATATTATGAAAGAATTTGTTCAGCATTTTACGAGTACTATTCGATTTAAATTTTGTGTAAGTGCCTTCAAACTGTAAGATGCAATTGTATGGGAAATGCGTAGTATGAATCTCTGTGTAAAAGGTTAAATTTGTAATCCTGTATATGATTGGGGGCATTGGTGCTATGTTATAAAATTTATATCATTTTCGAGATTAGGCGAGAAGAAACCCCACACCAATATGTGAAAATAGATACATTGACTTTATCAATCACCGAAGGATCGATGTCACAAAAGGAGAGTCGGAACCTAAGTTTAATTACAATTGATATAGCTGCGAAGAAATGGTGATTGTTTACATTTCAATGGAACTATGCGAAGAAAGAATAAGAAAGAATGAGGGCAGAGTTTATTTATAATAAGGCGTTGAAGAGTTGGGCAGAACCCTAAGTCAAAGAGGAAAGCGAAACCAAAAGAAATGGTGCAGAACCGTGAAGCGTGAACAATAACAGTGGTTTCAGAGATCTAAACAAGCGGTCTCGCACAACCCTTAAAGTGGTAAGTTTTTTTTGGAATCGGAACGCGATATATGCCTTTGGTTGACGTGTGGCGATAAGTGGTTTGGAAAAACCATTTATATCACACGATTTTGGAGGATTAAGTATCATGCAATTTCATAGCGTGATTACCGTCGGATTGGTTGATTGGAATGCGATGAATTATGGACCATCAGATCCATTCAGCGTTTAGTTTAAGGTAAGGACCCCTGTGGGACCGAGCGAACCTCATTTTTGTTGGGTTTGTATTAAATCAAGGTCAAGATTTAATAAGGTTTGAAATGCATAAATGAAATGTGATATCGGCAATTATAACCAAGGTAAGAACCTTAGGCAAGGTGGAGGTTATATATTGTAGTTGCCAGAATATAAGATAAAAAGGGTTATAGTGTTCAGCTCTAGATAAATTGGAGGAAAAGAACCTTATGGTTGTTGGTCATATCATATAGTTGGTGGAATATATGATGAATGGAGTTATATGAAATGGACCACCATATATGCGTTTTATTATAAGGCTGAATGTTGATTCAATTTCCCATAAGGTGAGAACATAAAGGTTATGTTGTGGGTTTAATTGCTATTTGAATATTTAATCCAACTGCATGGAATAGGTAAGCCGATGGTTTCATAACCATAGTTTTAACCTTTGATAAGAAGCTTCCGCAATTTAATTGATTGCCCAGATCGAGATTATAATTGGGTGCGTCCACTTTTATGCCTAGTAGATATTGTGGGTTTATAACCATAAGATTGTTAATTTAATATCTCAAATCTCAGATTTGAGATATTAAATATTCCAGATATATTATTTATTTAAATTTCCAGTTGAGATTATTTGGGGCCTTATTTTTGTACTGGATTGAAAATGGAAGATGCATTGTTACATGCATGAGAGTGGTTAATGTGGGTTTTACCAGGATACCCTGGCATCATGAAGACTTCATGTGATGAACTTCTTGATGCTGTTATGCACCTTGGTTGCTGGTATTGTCATGCTACCCTCTGCTGGACCTTGCTTTTCTTTGCTTCCCTATCAAGTCTGGTCCTTTGCAGCCCTTGACAACACATGATCTAGGTTTTTCTTTGCCTTCTAGGAGCTCAATATTGAATCTGGTGTATCTCTGTTATTTTAGATCCCCAATATCTGATTTTCGGTCCTGTAGTATTCCTTTGAGTCTTCTTTCCAATGTCATAGGTTTGACCCAATTTGGATTCTTCAAGGGAGATTTATACCCAATCTCTCACAATGCCCTAATTATGGACTGTTTCAGCAGAGAAAACTTGTACGGCGTACCACGTGTCACTGTTTCTTCATTTGGCTCTGAAATTGATAGAGATAAAACTACAGACTGTACAATATCTTCCAATTTTACAGAATTCCAATCCGATACTCAGAGAGAGAGTTGTGACGACTTTCCTAGGGTCACTGCTTTGAGATGAACTTCAAGAGCTTGCAAAAACACTGACTTCCATAGATCATATTGCCGAAAATATTGTGCACCTTGATCTAAAATTTTCATAGTAGCTTCCTCAAGATTTCAGCTTCACCTCGTAAAAATTTCATCTTCTGAACCATTGTAGTAAAAAAGTTAGAGCGCAAATTCCACGATGACCTGTTTCAGATAACGAAATCCCTTGCATGAGGAGGATATGAGGATCACAATTTATATAAATGCTTAGGTTGAAAATGGCTTCAACAAGTGAACATGGGAGGGATTTTAGGAGCTTAAAAAATATTATTTATGAATTTTCAATGACCCATGCGACAACCCCATGGGGTTTTAGCCCACTAACTGGGGGTACAAACTTCAAACATCAATATCTCTCAAACCATGAAGAATTACATGGCGTGCTATATATCAATGAAAACATATTGACAAGTAGAAATGATAAAAATCATTATTGACTCAGAATATATTAATTTTTTAGGTCAAAATTCCCATGCAATATTGGGGTTGCCCCTGGTGCTACTTGGGTTGATATCAATGACAACCGGTGATCAACACTAATTTCTGCAGAGGTCATAGGTTTGAGCTTTTTTTTGTGTCATGAAGGTTAAGGTCACAGGTTTTGGTCCAAAAAGTGTGACCTGCACTTCCGGCACTCTCGGGAGAAGGTTTCAGAAAAAAGTTTCGTCTCAACTGCGGCTGATGCCTGTCACCTGCGCAATAGGTCCGGAAACACACAGAAGTTAGAATTTTTATTGTTTTAGAGTTTTATAGGTTGAAAACAACATCAATAAAATAAAAACAAGAAGCTAAATAAAAAACCTAGGGTTTGAAGTAGCTGGTCATGCAGGGATATAAAAAATTACAGTGGTCGTAATCATAATGTAGAAATTCATATAACTGATATGTTATACATCCAAGATTCTCCTGATCACACACTATTTGACTTCATGCATGATACAGAATCTCTTCTACCATTGATCATTAATTGCAAAAATAAAAACAGTCGCATGCGCACATTAAAACCATAAACATTCACACATATGAACACAGCATTTTATGGGAAATCTTAAATCCGAAAACCCCCAACTATCTGTATATTATATGTCATAGAGATCATGTAACAATCATTATACAAAGCTCCTCACAAGCTCTCAGTACAATCTCCAATTTCTACACACTAATCAGGTCTGATCTAGCAAATCTCATGCTCCAATCTCTGCCACCTGCTAGCCTGCCTCTACTGTGCAATCACTACTAAAGAATGGCTCTAAATGAACTCGAATTGGTCGTGCCTTTCTCACGCAATCCTCATTGGCATCTCCAACCACTGTTTGTTGCAAATCATGCAACACTATAGTCACAACTGATAGTCACACTGCTCTTTCACCTACCTCTTCACTAGTCTCCACTGAAACTATCCATGCACTGTAGTTAACTGATGTATTATTTAGTTGATTAATGAGTTAATAATTAGTGAATTAATTAATAATTAATTCACACCACTCTCACTAGTGTATCAATCAAATATACTAGATACAACTAGCTCAACTATGTTTAACTCAGTTAAACTGAACACAACTCCACCAACTACCTCAATAACTCCACCAAACTCTGTCACATGAGTTCAAACTGAAGTCTCCATGAAATAGCTCCACTTAACCCTCAGGAATAGCGTAATTCCTTCTGTCAGCTCTTGTGCCACATCTGTACACTTAGCTGAAGTGCTCCAAGAGAATAAGATAATGTTATAGTCCAAATATTATTAAGAGCTAATAATATTCGACATATCTATTTTTAGACTGGAAATCTAAAAATAGATTCCGCCCAATATGTCTAAAAATATAAGTCCATATATTTTTCCAACTTGACCAACCATCCACAAATAGCATCCTGCAACTCATAGAATATGATCAACATGTCTAAAAATAGACTTGCGCCAAAAATAGCCTGCAGGCCCACTTAGTGAAGGCGACTCTTTTCACTAAGCTCATCATCTTGTTGCAATATCAACACTCCATCTCAACAAGATAGGGATTAACTACCACCCCGATCTTGCTCCTCTGGTATTCGAATTTTCTCCTGGTGAGCGCCTTAGTCAAGATATCGGCATCCTGATCCTCCACGGGAATGTATGAAAGTAACATGATCTTCCGCTGCTCACAATCTCTGATATGATGATACTGGATGTCAATGTGTTTAGATCTATCATGAAGTACTGGATTAACCAAGAGTTTGATGCAACTCTGATTATCACAATATATCACAGTAGGATCTAAGTATGAACCGAACAACCCGACCAGGATCTTCCTCATCCATATAGCCTCACATGCAACCAAACTCGCTGCCATATACTTGGCCTCTGCTGAAATGAGTGCCACAAATCTCTGCTTCTTACTGTACCAAGAAACTGTTGTCGACCCGATACTGAAAATCCCTCCAGATGTGCTCTTTCTATCCATTGGGCTCCCTTCCCAATCTGCATCTGTGAAGCCACACAACTTCACTTCATTCGACTATCTGTACCATAATCCATATCCCGATGTGCCTCTAAGATATCTCAATACATTCTTTCTTGCCTTCCAAAATAGCTTGGTAGGCTTAACGATAGCTTGTGAAAGATGGTTAACAACGTAGCATATGTCAGTTCATGTATTGACTAGATACATAAGCGACCCCACCAACTGTCAGTAAACAGTGGCATCCACTACCTCTGCTGATGTAGCATCTTCTTTCCTCCATCCACCAGGATAAGGAGTGTCGATAGGCTTGTAGCCATGCATGTTGAACTTCTCCAGTATCTCCTAGGCATACTTGCCTTGAGACACAAACAATCCATCACTGCACTACCAAATTTCCAATCCTAGGAAATAATGAAGGAGGCCCAAGGCTTTCATCTCAAACTCCTTTGCAAGATCAACCTTGCATGAGTGTATCAACAGTTCATCACCTGTCAGAATCAAATCATCTACATAAAATACAATTATCAACAACTTACCCTCCACCACAATCTGGTATAGGTTTGGATCTGCCTCACTCTTGGAGAATCCAAGTCTAGTGAAATAACTATCTATCCGTGTGTACCAAGCACGAGGTGCTTGTTTCAACCCATACAACACTCTCTTGAGCTTGCACACATGCGAATCGCTGTTGAATATATCGAAACCTTTGGGCTGCTCTATGTACACCTCCTCCTCAATCACTCCATTGAGGAACGCAATCTTCACATCCATCTGATGAATGTGCCACCCCATCTGCGCTGAGAGATAAAGAATCGTCTGTATGGAATAATACCTTGTGACAAGGGCAAATGTTTCCTCATAATCGATCCCCTCAATCTGTGAGAAGCCTCGAGCAACAAATATTGACTTGTACTTCTCCACACTCCCGTCAGCTGCTTGCTTCATTTTGTAGATCCATCTCGAACCTACCACTGATTTCCCTTCCTACCTTGGGACAATATCCCATGCACTGTTTTTGACAATCGAATCATACTCTTCCACCATGGCATATACCCATGTGGGCTGCTCCACAGCTTCCTCGAAAGAGGATGGATCTGTCACGATACACTTGCTCATAAGAGCCATGTATCAAGTATACTGGTTAGGTGATTGTCTCTGTCTGCACTGCGATGTAGGTTCTCCTACAATATTTTCTGCATCCTAAATCAGTCGCTCAACTTCTGTAGTGCGCTTCCACCCTCTGATGGTTGGCGCTGCATGAGTGGTCTCTTCCACTCCATGAACCTCCTCTTGTGGTTGATCCACATCCTGAGGCTCATCCTTAGGAAATAATAGCTCCTCATCTACATGCAAGTGTGGCTCCCTCTCAAGCGAACACTTCATGGCTTTCTCCTTATGAAATTTAATATCCCGTCGCACAATAGTCTTCCAACTGTCTGGAAAATACACACAATAGTTGTGGGGTGTATCAGTGTACCCCAAAAATATCCCAACCTCTGCAGTTGGCTCCAGCTTCTTCGTGGAATTCTTCATCACATGAATGTAAACAGGTGAACCAAAAATCCTCAAATGAGAAATATCATGCCTCTTACCAAAAAATGCCTCCTCGGGTGTACTCATGCCAAGTATCCTATGAGGACAACGGTTTTGCACATAAACCACAGTATTGTATGCCTCAACCCACAAGTGTATGGGAAGGCCCTAATCATGCAACATCGCCCGTGCAGCACCCACTATCGTTTTGTTCTTTCGCTTCGCAACCCCATTCTGCTATGGGTTATGAGGCGCTATGAGCTCTCTTCAAATTCCTTCTGCGCTGCAAAAGTCCTTGAATTCACCAGAGATTAATTCACCACCATTGTCGCTCCTAAGATCCTTCACCTGCTTCCCCGATTCTTTCTCAACTAGTGCCTTTAACTCATAGAACTTTGAGTATGTCTCGCTCTTCTTCTGCATGAAGAAGATCCAACACTTACGAGAAAAATCATCAACAAAGATCACATAATACCGGTGCTTTGTTGTCGAAGCTACTGAGAAAGGTCCACACATGTCTGTGTGAATTCTCTCAAGGATTGTCGTGGCATGACTATCCTTCTCGTGAAAGGTGGCTTTCACAAATTTTCCCAAAGTACATCCCTTGCACTGATTTGACTGTGCAAGTGCACCTTTGGGAAGCCCAGTAGAAATTTGCTGCAAAATTTTCAAAGCACCATGGTGAAGATGGCCCAATCTCCTGTGCCATAGCTCGCCCTCATCGCAGCTCACCACTCCTTCTACCTTGCCTACCATTGTTGTGTAGCCATCTACCTGCAACTGATAAAGGTTCTTAACTCGAACCCCTATCCACTGGGTTTAACCAGTTGCCTTACTGCGTAGAAAAGCCTTTCCTTCGCTAAAGACAGCATCATATCCCTTGTCTTCTAACATGGCCACCGAGATCATATTCTTCTTCAATCTTGGAACATGCATCATTTCCTTCAATATGAAGGGTTTACCAGAATCCCTCTCAAAGGAAAAGGTACCGATACCATTCGCACTATATCTACCATCATCGCCCATCTCGATGTGCACTCCAAGATCTTTCTCATCTAGATTAGTAAACAAATCTTTGTCTCTGGTCATGTGAAAAGATGCACCACTGTCAATAAACCACACTGAACCCATCATACTTGAGACTAAGAATGCAGTCAGTGAAAAATTCAGCTCAAACTGTGAGGCTAAGGCCTCTCCAGCTACAGATCCAGCAGCTTGCTTATTTTTCTTCTTCTGTGGACAATTTGTGGCGTAATGTCCGTGTTGGTGACAGTGAAAGTACTTCACCTTGGACATGTCCTACTTCTTGCCTTTCACACTGGATTGAGAAGCATTATTCTTGCTCTTCCCCTTCCTTTCTTTGGAAACCAAAGCGCAATTTTCTTCATCTGCACTCTTTGATGAAGATCTTTTCCTGGTACTCCGCCTTATCTCCTCTTGCACAATATCTGACCAAAGTCGCTCCCATCCCGGCAATTTCTCCCGACCATTGGCAGAGTCCTAATAGGAATGCCAACTCTTCAGAAGCCCAAGGAGAGACAAGCTTACCAATTCCTCATCATCTATAGTAACCCCCACAATTCCCATCTCATCCCTGCATTGGAAAAACTTCATGAGGTACTTGGGTATAGTGTCAGCTTTCTCCATTTTTATGTTCCTGAGTTTATCCTTGAGCGCCAACTTCCTCTAGTCGCTCTTGCTTTGGAATAAATCTGTCAAAGCTTTCCACATCAAGAATGGAGAAGCTTTACCATGAAGGCTGGACACTATGTGATCCTTCACACCTTCCAATAGAATCCTTCGACATTTTGTTGTCTTCTTTTGCCATGCGTCAAGTGCGGCAGCATCGCTAGAAGCAGGTTTTGGAATTTCTGCATCTATGAACTCCTTCAACCCATTGTCATCCAACACCGCCTCCATCCTGCCCTTCCATGCAATCTAATTCGAGCTGCCCTCAAGGGCATACTCCAATCGCAATCCCTTGAAAGACATCTCAACTTCGACACCAAGAAAACACTGCTGCAAATTCGAATTCCACTAGCACAAAACTCAATCGCTTCAATGTTTTGCAATTGCTCCAATGATCAATATCACTCTAATACCATGTAGAAATTCATATAACTGATATGTTATACATCCGAGATTATCCTGATCACACACTATTTGACTTCATGCACAATACAAAATCTCTTCTACCATTGATCATTATTTGCGGAAATAAAAACAATCGCATGCGTACATTAAAACCATAAACATTCACACATATGAACACAGTATTTTATGGGAAATATTAAAGCTGAAAACCCCCAAATATATATATATATTATATTTCATAGAGATCATGAAGCAATCATTATACAAAGCTCCTCACAAGCTCTCAGTACAATCTCCAATTACTACACACTAATCAGGTTCAATCTAGCAAATCTCATGCTCAAATCTCTGCCACCTGCTAGCCTGCCTCTACTGCGCAATCACTGCTGAATAATGGCTCTAAATGAACTCGAATTGGTCATGCCTTGCTCACTCAATCCTCATTGGCATCTCCAACCACTGTGTGTTGCAAATCATGCAACACTATAGTCACAACTGATAGTCACACTGCTCTTTCACCTACCTCTTCACTGGTCTCCACTGAAACTGTCCATGCACTATAGTTAACTGATGTATTATTTAGTTGATTAATGAGTTAATAATTAGTGAATTAATTAATAGTTAATTCACACTACTCTCACTAGTGTATCAATCGGTTAGACTAGATACAACTAGCTCAACTATGTTTAACTCAGTTAAACTGAACACAACTCCACCAACTACCTCAATAACTCCACCAAACTCTGTCACATGAGTTCTAACTGAAGTCTCCATGCAATAGCTCCACTTAACCCTTAGGAATAGCGTAATTCATTTTGTCAGCTCTTGTGCCACATCTGTGCACTTAACTGAAGTGCTCCAAGAGAATAAGATAATGTTTATAGTCCAAATATTATTAAGAGCTAATAATACTCGACATATCTATTTTTAGACTGGCAATCTAAAAATAGATTCCGCCCAATATGTCTAAAAATAGAAGTCCATCTATTTTTCCAACTTGACCAACCATCCACAAATAGCATCCTGCAACTCATAGAATATGATCGACATGTCTAAAAATAGACATAGTCTAATAATAGACTTGTGCCAAAAATAGCCTACGGGCCCACTTAGTGAAGGCAACTCTTTTCACTAAGCTCATCATCTTGTTGCAATATCAACACATAAACCCTTGTGGAGTCGCGAGTTGTTAGTGTGAATTCTAATCACAAGCGTACGAAAAAATCCCACTTTAGCTGTGCATTAAAAACAACCCAAACATCAAAGATGGATGACAATTTCTTTATATCTATAGTTAGTTGACCAAGACAAATGCTAAAAAATCTAGATCTATCCAGTTAAAGATATTAAGCAGTAAATAAAAGCAACAGTTGCTCCATGCATCCAATAGACAAGACAAGAATATTTTTAAAGAATTTGTGTATTTGTGACACCTGGGAAGGGAACATAGAAAGATGTTACTAGTCCCCCTCAATGGGATGTGTTCTTGTATGTCCTCAACACTTCAGATATAAGATCTCTCTCTCTTGATGGTGTAGAAAACCCAGAGAAAAATGGAACTCAAAGGGAGTTCACAAGAAAAAAGATAGAAAAATATGACAATGATGGAGGATCAAAGTCAGACCAAAAGTATAGTTCCAGATTGATCTTTAGGCAACAAAAGGTAGTGAATGAATGGAAAACCCTTCTATTTATAACAAAATATTAAGTTAGTCTAGATATTGGTGCATAATTAAAATATTATTAACCAAATCTAGATCCAACTTTTATGGAATATTTTATTATATTTGTTGGAGGGAAAAAGAATTTGAATTTGGTCAAATCCCTTTATTTGTAAATAATAAATAAAAAAATGATTTATTTATTATTTTAAGGATGTGGTTGAGTAATAATTAAATAAATAATTATTTATTCAATTATTTATAAAAGAGTTAGTCAAATTTAACAAGGAATATTATTTAGATAATGTTTAAATAATTATTCCTGGAAAATAATAAGATAAATAGTGATTTACCTAATTAATTTTCCTGTTTTGGGTTAAATATGACCAGGAATATTAATTAAACTGTTGTTTAACTAATTATTCCTTGAGGAAAATCAAAAAAATATGGATTTATTCAATTTTTCTTCATGGGATTTCCTATTTAGACCGTAAACAACTTAATAAATTAAGGATTACTAAGTTATTTTTCATAGTGAAATTTTTTTTACTTAGGGTAAAATTGGTCTTACATGGTGTACCTTGGTCCATCTAATAGTAACAGGTTAGATGACCAAAAATTGGTGTAACACTCGTAATCACTTGTAACAGTTAACTGAGTGTGATAAACTTAGTTAGCTCATGAATTTCTAGTTGAGGGTGGTTGGTTAGGCATGCAAAGTAATTCTATTAGTTATGGAGTTCGAATTGCAGTTGGTGTGTTAGTTTAATGCATGAGTAATCAGTTAACTCATTTAGGTGAGTTAGAGTCAGTTGAACTAGTTGTAACTATTTGTTGCACTAGTGAGAGATCAAGTGAATTAAATATTATTTAATTTACAATAAGTGATCTACCATGCAACTGATGAATTCATATTAATAGATGTATGCATTTCAGTTCCAGTGGAGACTTAGTTGAGACAAAGTTGAAAGGGAGGTTAACTATTAGTTGTGTGATTAGTAGGTTGCTTGCATGCAACCAGACATCCATTGGAGTTTCCATGATCCTTGTGCAGTTTAGGAAGGCCAAAATTCCTAAATAATATGGATTGCATTCAATAGGAATTGCGCAAGTAAGGAAACATATTTAGAGGCTGATAATTGGCTAAGTGTTGGTCAGTTTTTTCCAGGACAGTGTGAGACAGTTAGCAGAGTGCAGGAGATTTTTGTGAGAAGAGTGCATTGTAATTGTTTCATGGTTCCATGGTTAATATACAATAGAAGATAGAGGGGTTTTGAGCAGCAAGCTTTCCCTAGGAAATTATCTATGTTGTGGTTTGATTTTATTCTTTCTTTGCTTCATGTGATTGGAAATTGTGTTTAATTTACGCAATTGAATTATAGAAATGATTCAATATCTATATTTAGTACATTGTTAGATCAGATTGAATCCATTGATTTACATATGTTTGTATAATTTCTACATGGTATCAGAGCATAGGAAATCACTATAGTGGAGAAGAAGCTGATTTTGTGTCTGAATAGAATTCAAATTTTCATAAGACATTCTTGGTGCTACAGGAAATTCAGGATTGAAATGGCTTTCAATGGCTTGAGATTAGAGTATGCACTCGAGGGTAGCTCTAACTATATTTCTTTGAAATACAGGATGGAGGCAGTACTAGAGGAAAATGGGTTGAAAGAATTCATTGACAATGATGTTCCCAAACTCATTGTAATAGATGCTGCAAATCTTGATGCTTGGCAAAAAAAAGTTGAAAAGGTGAGGAGGATCTTATTGGAGGGAGTACGAGACGACATTGTCTCAAGTATCCATGGAAAATAGACACCATATGTAATGAGGAAAGCTTTGATAGATCTATTTCAGAGAAGTAGCTATCATAGAAAATTGGCACTGAAGGATAAAATCTGGAAGATCAAAATGGAGAAAGGAGAAACCATGCCGAAATATTTAAAAAAGTTTGTCCAATGTTAGGATGAGCTTGGGAGCGTCAACATTACTGTCGCTGATGCTGATTTGGTGAGCGTAGCTCTTCTAGGACTTCCCAAGAGTTGGCATATTTATTAGGACTTTGTCAATGGAAGGGAAAATCTTCCAGATCGGGAACGACTTTGGTCAGATTTGGTGCAAGAAGAATTCAGACGAAATAATAGAGATGGATCTTCATCTAAGAATGAAGATGAAGAAGATTGTGCTTTGGCTGCTAGGGAAAAGAAGGGGAAAGGAAATAAATTCCATTCCAATTATGAGTCTGGTAAAGATGGAAAGAAGCACGAGATGTCCAGAGTGAAGTGTTTTCACTGTCACTAGCATGGGCATTATGCCAGTAATTGTCCTAAAAAAAAAAGAAAAATAAGGCTTCAAAATCTACAGGTGGCGAGGCTTTGGCCTCGCAATTTGAGCTTGACTTCTCACTCATTACATTCATGGTGTCAAGTGCAATGGGATCGGTGTGGTACTTGGATTGTGGTGCATCCTTTCACATGACAGGAGACAACTAACTTTTTAGTAGCTTGGAGGAGAAGGACCTCCAAATGCATATCGAAATGGGTGATGATAGGTGGTACAGTGCTACCAGGATTGGTACCATTATCTTCCAGAGACAGTCAGGTAAACCCTTTCAATTAAAATATGTAATGCATGTACCAGGCTTGAAGAAAAATTTGATCTTAGTCGCAATGTTGGAGGATATAGGCTATAATGTTGTTTTCAGTGAGGGAAAATCTTTCCTGAGACACAAAACAATAGGAAAAACCAAGAAGATTGTGATTCAAGTTAAGAATATATATAAACTTGATGTATATGGTTGCGCAACATTGATGGGTATGGAAGAAAAATTGGTGAGCCAGGATGAGGGTGAGTTATGGCACATGAGATTGGTCTATCTTCACCATGAAGCAATGAAGGTCATGCAACAGATTTCTACGGGTCTTTTCAAAGGTACACTTGCACAGTCAGACATATGTAAGGGATATACTATGGGGAAGTATGCAAAGGCCACTTTTCATGAGAAGGAGAACCGAGCTTTAGAAATCCTTAATATATTTCACTCAGACATGTGTGGACCATTCTCTACTGCTTCAACAAAAAATCATAAGTATTATGTGATATTTTTTGATGAATTTTCTCGAAAGTGTTGGATCTCCTTCAGGTAGAAGAAAGATCATAATTTCTCAAGTTTTCTTGAGTTCAAAGAACTGGTGGAGAAAGACATGGGGAAGCATGTGAAGGCTCTTAGGAGTGATAATGGTGGTGATTACATCTCCAATGAATTCAAGAACTTCTATAACAAAGAAGGAATTTAGAGAGAACTGATTGCACGTCATAACCCACAACAGAATGGGGTCACAGAAAGAAAGAACAGAATAATTGTGGGTGTAACACGAGCGATGTTTCATGATCATGGCCTATCGTTTCATCTGTGGGCAGAGGCATGCAACAAAATGGTATTTGTGCAAAACCGTTGTCCTCATCAGATACTAGGCATGAGTACACCATAAGAGGCTTTTACTAGTAAGAAACCTGATGTTTCACAGTTTAAGACTTTTGGCTCATCTGTTTATGTGCATGTGACCAAAGAAAGAAGAAGCTGGAACTAACAACTGAGATTGGGATATTTGTGGGTTACACTGAAACTCCCCACAACTATCAGGTGTATTTACCAAAAAACATAATGCTTGTTGTGCATTGTGATATAAAATTTAAAGAGGAGAAATCCATGTGATTGTCCCTTGAGAGGAAGTTGGATTTTCATGTAGAGGAGGAACTCTTGGTTCCAAAGAATGAACCTCAAGATGTGGAGTAGCCACATGTAGAGGATCATGGAGTGGCATAAAGCACTCATGCAAAGCCATCCACCATAAATTGTAGAAGGCACACCATGGAAGCTAATAGATTGAGAATTTATGCAACAAAGAATGTAGGAGCCCCTACTTCACTGCGCAAACAGAGACAGTCTCCAGTCAGGTTTACTGGATACATGGTTCTTATGAGAATGTGTATTGTGACATAACCATCTTCCTTTTAGGAGGTATTGCAACAACCAATTTGGGTTGATGCTATGGTAGAGGAGTATGACTCCATCATTAAGAACAGTGCATGGGAGAATGTCCCAAGACCGGTTGGAAAATCAGTGATTGGATCTAGATGGATCTATAAGGTTAAGAAAGTTGGTGATGGGAGTGTGGAGAAGTACAAGGCTAGATTTGTGACCCGAGGATTCTCATAAGTTGAGGGGATCGAATATGATGAGACTTTCACACTACTTGCGAGGTACTCTTCCGTTAGATCTATCCTTGCAATCTCGGCACATATGGGGTAGTGCATTCATCATATGGATGTGAAACCTGTGTTTCTCAATGGAGTTATTAAGGAGGAAGTTACATAGAGTAGCGATAAGGTTTAGAGATCTTTGACAGTGAGTCGCATGTGTGTGGACTCAAGAGAGCATTGTATGGGTTGAAGCAAGCACCTCGTGCTTGGTACACTTGGATTGAAAACTATTTCACTAGTTTGGGCTTCAACAAAAGTGAAGCAGATGCAAACCTGTACCAGATTTTGGTTGATGGTAAGCTCTTGATTATCGTACTTTATTTTGATGATATAATTTTGACAGGTGATGAGCAGCTAATACACTCATGCAAGGAGGATCTTGCAAGGGAGTTTGAAATGAATGACATGGGACTCCTTCACTATTTCCTTGGTTTGGAAATATGGCAATGGGATGGTGAAATTTTTGTTTCTCAAGGCAAGTATGCCAAAGAGATACTGGGTAAGTTTCACATGGAGAGCTGTAAACCCATGGACACTTCTCATCCAAGAAATCAGAGGAAAGAGGGTGATAATTTAGGAGAAGTAGTGGATTCTATTGTCTATAGGCAGCTGGTAGGTTCACTGATGTACTTAGTGAACACCAAACCAAGCATTTTCTACACAGGTAACCAACCGAGTCCAGCTTTGGTTAAGCTGACAAAGATCTTTTAGAAAGCAAGGAAGCATGTATTGAGATATATCAGGGCCACTAAAAAATATGGATTATGGTACAAATGAATAGAGGGATTGAATATTCAAGGCTTCACGGATGCAGATTGGGTAGGCAGTCCATCAAACAGAAAGAGCACATCAGGAGGGATCTTTAGCATAGGATCGAAAAAAGTTTCTTGGTAAGAAGGAAGCAATGATATGTGGAAATCAATTTAGTCAAAGAAGAGTACATGGCAGCAAGTCAAGTTGCATGTGAGGCCATCTAGATGAGAAAGATCTTGGTTGGTTTGTTTGGTTCTCAGATGGATCCGACAATGATACATTGTGATAACCAGAGTTGCATTAAACTCTCAATTAATCCGGTGTTTCATGATAGGTTCAAGAAGATAGAAATCCAGTACCACAATCTCAGAGATTGTGCTCAGAGGCACATTATGTTACTTCATTAAATTTCCATAGAAGGTTAGGATGCAGATATTCTGACAAAGGCACTCACCAGGAGCAAATTTGAATACCATAGAGACAAGATGGGGGTGGCAACTAATCCATTTCTTGTTGAGAGGGAGTGTTGAAGTCCAACATGAAATTGCAGTACCTACACTAGTGTGGGACCAATAGGTCCTAACATCACCTACACTAGTGTGATCTTAATTTGGTGTAGTGTCTAATTTAATTTTCCCTTAATTAAATTGGACAATAAAATGTAATCTTATCTCATAATCACTTGTAATAGTTAACTGAGTGTGATAAAATCAATTAGCTCAAGAATTTCAAGTTGAGGGTGGCTGGTGAGGCATGCAGAGTAATTCTATTAGTTATGGATTTTGAATTGCAGTTGGTGCATTAGTATAATGCATGTGTAATCAGTTAACTCAGTTAGGTGAGTTAGAGTCAGATGAACTAGTTGTAACTGTTTGTTGCACTAGTGAGAGATCAAGTGAATTAAATATTATTTATTTCACAATCATTGATCTTCCATGCAACTGATGATTTACTATTAATAGCTGCATGCATGTCAGTTTCAGTGGAGACCCAATTGAGACAAAGGTGAAAGGGAGGATAACTATCAGTTGTGTGATTAGTAGGTTTTCTGCATGCAACCAGACATCCATTGGATTTCCCATGATCCTTGCGCAGTTTATGAAGGCCAAAATTCCTAAAGAATAGGTATTGCATTAATTAGTAATTCCGCAAGCAAGGCAGGCTATTTAGAGGCTCAGAATTGGCTAAGTGTTGGTTAGTTTTGTCCTGGACAGTGTGAGATAGTTAGCAGAGTACAGGAGACTCTTGTGAGAAGAGTGAATTTTAATTGTTTAATGATTACATGATTAATATAAAATAGAAGATAGAGGAGTTTGGAGCAGCAAGATTTTCCCAATAAATTATCTGTGTTGTGGTTTGATTTGATTCTTTCTTTGCTTCATGTGATTGGCGATTGTGTTTAATTTCCGCAATTGATTTGTAGAAGTGATTCAGTATCTAGCTTTAGTACATTGTTAGATCATATTGAATCCATTGGTATACATATGTTTTTATAATTTCTACAAGTGTTACATGTCCCCGTGTAACTAACATTAAAGTTTGTGTTCCTACACAAAATTTTGAATCCATCGATTGGCACTTATTTATCTCTATATTCTCTATGGAATTATGCAAAAATTTTAAACCAGAAATGTTGGCTTGTTGTTCCTACTTTTTTATGAATTTTATTTTAGGTTTTCAATTCTTAACTTTGGTCTCCTAACTTTTCTTGTACCACTTTCTTTCCTATTTTTCCAACAATTCTCTCTCTCTCTTTAAGATTTTATTTCTCCTCATTTAATTTTTCCATGATAGCCTTCAATATTTCATTTTCATCTTTGATATATTTATCTAAAAATTTTAATTATTTAATTTCTTTCTTTAATATTTTGATGGACTCACCTTCTATTTTCTCTATGTCGTAGGTATGGATTCCATTTGTTTTTATGACTCCTATGCTAGTAAATTTCATGTGAACTCTTATTTTATAAGGATGTCTTCAAATTATGAGATTGTACAAGCCACCAATTTTGTAGCTTGTTTTCCTTTCTCACTGACTTATTTGTAAATAAATTGTTCTAATGGAGGCTTTGAAGAGGAGTTTTTCTTGAAACTTTTAATTGAAATTTTCAATAATATATTCTTTTTGGAAATACTTAGAGGGGAATGAATCAATATTTCTCTTTAATTAGTTAATTTAAAACTTCATATAGCATTAATTATCATTATCACTACATAAACAGAAACAATAATCAACGCCATTCAACAAAGCACAATATCAAGACAATCTACACTATATTTTTAGGTGGCAACCCTTCTGAGAGAAAAACCACTAAATGCATCATAATATTTTTCTTCAATAATTTACATTAATTAGGAAGATCCTACTTCCAAATTTTTTAGCTCCAACTGAAGGATGCTTCAATTCCTTCGTTTACAGGCCCCATCCTAAAGGATTCTCTAGCACCTTGTTTACTAACTACAACTAGAAGGATTCTCCAATGCCCTGTGTAGGCTCCAACCTACCCTAGCACCACCTTGTTGCCTTGAAGTGTTCTTAGGATCTAAGCTAAAGTAGACTCCACACTCCTACCCTGCACCACCTTGCGACCCTACTCAACAATTTGCATCTCTTTCTCATTAAATAGTAATTGTTTTTTTTTTACTTTCAATTACTTTTTCTCTTTGGACAATAAAATATTTTAATTTGTTGAGAATTATACATCTTTCTTACACTCTAAAGTGAAAATATAAATTTTTTATTACTTTTAATTAATTTATTTGTATTTAAAATTTGATATAAAATTATGTTACATGTGATGGACATCAAAGTTTTATATTCATGGTTGATAGTGAAAGTGAAATATTTTAGTGCTAGGTTGTAATATCAACATTTAAGCGAGCGAATATAGTGAGAGTGGGGTTATTGATATTTTAAAATCATTTTAACAAGAAATTGCACCACATGTAGCAAAGGAAACATCGTATGGTAATAGACTCTAGAATAAACAAGTAAATTTTTTATGCAATTTGTTTCGTTACTAGTATTTGTCTGAAAAAATATTTGAAATTTAAACTTTACAAAATTGAGCTACAATAATTAGGAAGGATGGTAGTTTGAGGAATCTAATCAATACATTATTTTTTAGAAGTATGTTCACTGGTAATGCATCTTTCTTCATAATGTATCTAATGTGTACCTATCAAGTGCAAAAATGAATACAAGTTTTTTTTCTCTTGTGGTACATGGGCACATTGTTTCCATGGTGCCACCAATAGGTAAATGGAAGGAAAAATGGAACTGAATTTTTAAAGGTTTGCATTGAAAGCATTAGAAACACTATAATTAGAAGATCAAGCCATGCATTAAAAACACCATGTATTCATCAATGTCTTCAACACATAATCCTTGTGAGAGAGATTTCAATTTACAAACACCTTATCAACAAAGTGAAATGTCAAGATTAATGTTGAAAACAACATCCTAGTACATATATTTTGACAGTTGAACATAGTTCAAGTAGGATTTATGGATTTAAATGACATCAAAGTTTATAAACATATTAGATACTACTCGGTAGTTGATGTGTATTATGAGCCTTCAATCAAATTAATTTTTGTTAAACAATTCTATGTAATAGTTATCATTTCCATAGTACTAATTACTCTGATGATTAGTGCACTATATTAATGGCATAACATCTTATCACTATGATAGGTTGTACTTCGTAAGAGGCTAGTAAGAAGATTAAGTATGGTATATAATTATAATATTTATCCTAATGGGTTAAGCATTTCATGAGAAGATTTTATTATTTTGAATTTGCAATGACAGTGGACAATGGGTTGTATTTTGTGATATGGAAAAAATGCCAATTTAAGGAATATTTAAAGTTTGTGAGATGTGAATGTGTCACTTCCAAAAAATTCAAAATTTTGGGAACCTCATATAAAATTGGCTATCAAACAAAAATTAAAAATGTTGCTTGCTACATTAATAAAGATTTTCACATGACATCGTGTCATTTTCAACCTTTATCTTTAAGGTAAACATAAAGGGTAAAACACCTATATCTATATATAATTTAAAACATGCTTCAAATTTTATTCCATCGTGACTCAATAATAACATAAATGTAAGTATTATGCCATCAATAATAGGAAAGAGACAAATAAATGAAATAGTGATGAGGCAGTAGCATATATCCTACTTCATAACTTTCAAAACATAAGGGTGAAACACTTGGGTAGTGGAACAGTTACAACAACAAGAAAACATAAACATAACTAATTGGATATAGGACTCCTTTTTATGATATGTTATGTTTCAAGGAGATTTATACGAGGCAAATATTCCAAAATATGCTCAAAATGAAGGTAATGCCCACCACCTTAACTCCAAAGGATTTATGAAAATTTTCTTCATTAAGATTCGGGAATTGCACCATTCCCAACTGTTATAAGTAAATGATTTAAATCAAAAATTTAATAACACAAGTAATCTCATATCACCTTTAATTCACAATGCAATGGATAATAGGCTTTGTTAGAAGGGATTCAAGATATTGTTTCTTTGGATTAGTTTCTAGGCTTAAGGGGTAACTTTTCCAATTTCCAATGAAATTCCCCACAACTTTGCACCCTTCCTCATTCTTATCGAGCTCATGTAAAAAATTAGCTAATAAATTAATGGGTTTTCAACATAAGTAAATCAATGACCATTTGACTACATTGTATGGCAGTGCTAAATAACCAAAAATTCATAAAATTTACCTTTGGAAGTGATATGGTTAAAATTACACCCCTAGTCAAAGTTGGGTTGCAGGGTAAGAAATAGTTGGTTTTTGATGTTTCCCCCACCAATATTCAAGTCTCTCCAATGAAAATATTTTTTTTCTACTTATGCTCATCGATGTGTTAGTATATGCAACAATAGTTTAGCAGTTGAAACCAAATGCAAATCAGGGGATTCTTTGAAGGAATACATAACCCACATATGACCTCTTAGCCAAATAATTGAAAAGTGATGATGTTAGTTGCACTTTATCCTAGCTAGGGCTAAGGTGTGTCGAATTTTGGTGTTATGATGTTACTGCCACCAACATTTAACTATATCTAATGAAAAACTCATGTGTGTGTTGATGCTCATGGATGCACCACAATACACAACAACAGTTGGGGATAGATGCAAACCATGGGAGCCTTCAAAAAAATAGATAAACAACATAAAAACTCTTATCTAAAGGATTTATAATGGTGTTAGGAAAAATTATTGGTTGTATTTGAAGAGAGATATACCCCATGTCTAGCCTCTTCTCTAAGGATTCAATTCAAGATTCCAATTTGAATGGTTTCAAATGCAGTTTTTTAACTAGAATAACTCACTCTTGTTCTTCCTTGAGTTGAACATGACTCGTTTTTAGTTCCGCAATGTAAATCTCCTATTCCTCCTCTTCATTCCCTTGCAACTTTACAATGTTTTACTTTTCCTACTCATGTTACCAAAAGGTAGTGTTTTATGACGAGGTATAATTAGCTAGATAGAAGATACCTTTCCATAACAAGTTGTACATAAGATAAACACATAATTTATTTTTAAAACTTGATGGGTCTGTGAGAAGTGAATACCCGTGTAAGTATTTCCATAGAAAAAAATGCCAGAGACACCAACGTTCTCATCCTTCCAACTACCTTCACTTGGATGATCGAATGGTTTAACATCCTTCAATCATCTAACATATAATCCAATGACGTAGATTTATGACATGTGGGAGATAGGGAAGTTATTCTCAAAGGGAACGCCTTACGATGTAATTAAAGCTAACCAAATATGTACATTCATATTTATTTTTTTATTATGTCCAACGTTATTTTTTTAATGGAAAGCATTTTACTTTTTATTATAGCCGGCATGGTTTTTTATTTAAAGAATATCTTATTTTATTTTTAAAGAGAAACATGTCAACTCAAGTTTGAGTACAAAATAATTACACATCTCCCTCATATTTTGTTGTATATTGTACCTCTAGTCCTAATGCCATAGTTTCAACTTCTAAGGAGTAAGTTGTCTACATCACACTAAATTAAAGTAATCATTCCATAACTTGGAAGGTGTACCACCTTATCAAAAAATCAAAGACTATTGTATCAATTTAATGTGTGGCTATGTGATGACCTTAAAATTAAATCATTGTTATAACACATTTTTTTTGCGCTATTTTTATTTCAAATTTTATGATTAAATACCTCTATCAAATTATAATGGATAGGAAATACTTGAACAACTTTAAAAGGTACATCATAAAGGGAACATGGAAAAAATGCTCTAGAGTTTTATTGGAAAGAAAATACATAGTCTTTAATTTCAAAATTAGTAGTAGCATTAAAGAAATTTCAAGCTAGTGGGACCCTATTTACCTCCTTTCTTTATGTTATTGAAAGCTCCATAAGCCCCTATTCCGAATGAATTTTCTTAATCTCATATTGAATTTCTCTCTAATTGTCAAAATTTGGTAATAGGGATAGCTATAATTTCCATTAATATCAAAATCTAATCATTTTTCTAACAATTTGTGTCAATTTAGAATTGGGGAAAACATATTGAGGCATTGTTTTGATGCATGGGTCTTGTATCATGGTATAACTTTACTCATGTTTGAAATTTCTCTTAGAGTATTCATATTTGTGGAAAAAAAGGGGTCAATTCGCTACAAAATTATCTTACACTTAGAATTTAATTAAATGATCAAGAGGTCACACATTTTGAAAGATAAAATTTCCCCATGCCTAATTATTCCACTTTCCTCTCTACCAACATATACATATGCGACCTCCACATATTCTTTTAAACAAGAGCACCATAAAATTTTAGTACCTTTTTAGTCACCCATATAGTTTCTTACCACCATTTGTGCCACAACCTACAATTGATGTGAACAATATCCTATTGTTGATAATTAGAGTAATGTTCACCATCCTTGCCAAGAAAGAAGTTATGATGGAAGAATTTTTAATGGCTTGGTTAAAGATAACATGATGGTTGATCAATGAGAATTGGATTCCCTCTAATCAGTGAAGTCGTAAGATTATGCACCTTCTCGAGTTAATACTCACAAATGAAGAACATTTATATAGGTTGTGGCCTAAGGTTGGATTAAAGTTGTGGAAAGTTAATTCAGGATTGGATTTTCCATAGATTGAATATATTTGGAACACCTTAGTTCAAATAGTACAATAGATTCTCACAATTATGCCCTCCAGCATGTCATGGTAAAATAATAATGATGAAAGCATTGTTTGATATCCCTACCTTAAGAATTGTGTAAAACCCACTCATTAGTGTTTCCCTATTGACTAACAAGTGGAGATTGTTAGTTGGGGCTATTACCATCCATTTTGGTGAGATGGTTAACATTCCATGCTTTCCATTCTACCCTAATAAAATTATTTATTAAAGGTTACATTATAAGAGAATCATAAATAAAGTAAATGAGAGGCCTCATTGTCAAGAAATTTAATTGTATTTAAATTCCTTTATTTTAATTACCAATTATAGTTCATAGCCTTATGAAGAATATATTTTATATGTTTATATGATCCATAAAATTTTGTGGATATTCTACTGGAAAATTTGTCACAACAAACCTGATAATAATATATTAAAATACTAAATTTTTACACTATTACAGTTTTATTAAAATTCTAGATTTGTCAATTTAACTGTAATTAGTGCATGCATGCGAATGGAAGTTATGCAGAAAATTAGAATGAAGAAATTATCTCACACACACACATATGACACAAGATATGTTCCTGGGAAACCCTTTCGGAAGAAAACCCAGTTGGAAGGTGAGGTCTCTTCGCTCTCTTTCTCTATCTAGAAATATGGATGCAAGTACAAAAAAGTAATCATTGTGGCCCGTGGGCTTCTCCAGTGCATAAATCCTATCTATCTATTACTGGCTTGAGGGGTCCTGACCCAAGTTCAAAGTTTATCTTGCAACCAAAAAACCCTCCAACTACGGGACCTTTCAGTAATGACATGCTTGTGTAGATCAAAGTCTCACCTGAAGCATTATGGGGGGTGTTGGAACCAGGTTTCCGCACCCTGAGGAAGAAAATAATGTGTTGGCCTGAAACAGATTGATTGTAGAACTTATATCAATCGTAAATAGATGTGCACAATAATACTTATTGGATCACATAAATAGAATCACATATTGCTTCTTCATGGATGTATAATCATAGAACTAGATCCAAATCTATATAATGTGTAATCACATAAGTAGATTTATCCATGTATTCAATCATGAATATAACTTAACATAGAACAGTAAACATATAACACAATTATTTCGCCAAAATTGGTCCTTGTATTAGATTTAGATCAATTTAGTACATCAGACTTTCCCTTACACTTTACCCTTCCATGCACATAGCTAACAGGAGCCTTTCTACCCAACCCAAACTGAAACACTTACAAAATTATCACATACGCATTGTAATGCCCCACTTGATCCTATAAGGTAAATTTTTATTAACGTTTAATTAATCTGTAAATAATGACTGATAATTTTTTAGTAATATATTCACTTGTGAAATTGTAATTTTATTTTATTTTTACTGATATGAATTTTATTATTCATTATTTCATTTCTAATATGTCTTCTCAAATCAAATCTTAGATAAGGTATGGTCTTCACTCATTTATTTCTAAAATCAAATATCTAGATTTTGTATACCAAACATGTCTTCTCAATTCAACTTGTAGATAAGGTTTGGTCTTCCCTCGTTTATTTCTAAATCAAATATCTAGATTTTGTACACCCAATATTTCTTCTCAAATCTACATTTGAATAAGTACTATCTTCTCCCAATTATTTTGAAGAAAATATCTATATTCATATATACTTTTGGATAAGATATGGCAAGAAAGTCAAGGTTAATAAATTAAAAGGATGAGGTGGTAGTCATGGAATTAATGGTAAGTAGTTGAGGTGGATGAGAGGAAGAAAGATAAAAGGGAAGGAGGATGAGAGGAGAGGGGGAGATCATTGGTCTATGTTTTGGAATTGGACGATCCTTGGTCTTTGTTTCGTATTGGGGGATCCTTGGTCTTTGTTTAGCATTGGAGGAATTTATTTTGGAGGAGAAATGTGGAGGAGGAGAAGGGAGAGAATGGAGAGAAATTGAGAGGAATCAAACTTAGATCTATGGGAGGCTGTTGATTCTAACTCTTAGAGGGCTAGGTAGCCTTTGGAGGTTCCCTGGGCTATGAAATCATTCCTAGTTGGCTGGGAGGTAAATACATCGAGTAATGTAGCAGGAGCATCTCAATATAAATCAAAGGGCATCTCAAACAAGCTATTGATACACGTATTCTTCAATTATTGATTACTCATGTAAATTATTGAAATTGAAATTTCTTACTTTACCTGTTACAAATAAATTCTACTTGCATTTTATCATCAATAAATGTTAAGATATAAATAGATTATTTTCCTGCTTATTGTATTTAAATTAAAAAGATAATTCTAGGTTTAGTTAAAATATCTCGGATTTAAGTTCTCACATATAGTATTAGAGCTCAGGTTCAAAATATAGACCTTGAAAATGCCTACTAGCGTCACCTTAATTTATATATATATATATATATATATATATATATATATATTCTCTTTAATTTACAAAGAGAAGTTGCCAATTGTCCATAATCATATAGTAGAAACTTTCGAAAATTAAAATGCATTAATATTGAATTTCTAACATCATTTTAACTTGATAAAAATGAATGATAATAAACCATTGATTTACGAATCACTCCCCATATAGAAATTTGATTCCTCTCCTAGTTGGAATTTTTCTTACGAGAGAACTAAAGAATCCATGAACCAGCAATCGGAAATGGAATGCTCGTCACTGCCCAATCCCACTGAATTGTCACTGACCATTATTCATTATCTAGATAAGAATGGGAAAAAAATCCCCGCACAACATTATAGAATGAATAAAACAAGGGAGATAAAATTTTGTAAATTAGCTCAATCCGTGAGGATTCTAGCCTGGCAATTATGGCAAGAATCCACGCATATTGACAAGCACTGGTAATTTTGGCCAAAAGAGGAGGGAAAGAATCACAGTCATTTACCCTGCAAGGCAGAGGATAGAAGAAACTTGAAGAATGTTTAACGCGAGATCGAATATATGAGTTTAATTGTGGTACTTTTGGGTTTGCGGGTAGTGGTTGGTAAAAAAAAAAAAAGGCACAGAAGCCTCTGCTGGCAGCTCTAGAGAATATCAAAGAGGAACTGATGTTAGGAGGACTGATATCATTGATATTGTATCTGTCTTCAAGATGGATATCTCATATGTGTGTGAAATCACCAATATACAGTAGCCGATTTTATCTTTGTTCAAATATTATGAAAGTGATGAAAAATATTTAAACTTCTCATCATTCAACCGTGTTCACACTCTGCACTGTCATTTACACTTCGGTGATCAATGACAACCTCTTGTTATCAATCCTTGCAATAATGGTCAGGTGTTAGACATTTACACTTCGGTGAGCCTTTTGTTTCATATGAAAGCCTTGAGCAACTTCATTGCCCTCTCTTTGTCCTTGGTGTTAGACATGTCTTGTATTGTTGTTTGACTATAATTTTAGCAAAGGTAAAGATTTATAGTTCGAATACCTGGGAAATGGAATCTCATTCGAAACTTATCACTAATAGGCCTGATGGAATGAGAAGGAATGTGGTATTCAGATACCAATCTACTTTTGTGCTTATTCATTCTTCACATCCTTGGATCAGAAACAGAGTCCTTATTTCGGTGCTTTTCTTTTTGCGGCAGTTTTTCCTATCTGTAATGAAGGCAGACTACACTGCATTATGTTTGGGCATCTCACCTATGAATTTCATAGCTACATGGTGTGTACTAGGGAGGATGAATTCAAAGAAATTGTCGGGAACTATGGGGTTATGTGATCATATGCATGTTCTTCAATTTTCATGGAGTGAAATTTTAATTCTGGATATCATGGATCCCTACAATTTTAATATTATTACTTGGCATGAAACTGCAAGATGTGATGGCAATATTGGCCATGGAGAATGTCATGGATCTAGTTGTAGGGACTCAATTGAAACCTCATGATGCACTTTTATGGTTTGATAAACCTTAACTCCGCTTGTGGTTGATTCATTTGATTTCATTTCAGAATGCTTTTGAAATGGCTGCATTTATCTAGTCTTGGTGGGAAATTAAAGCTCATACAATAGAGAATACTAAACTCCAAACCTGGCAAGACTTCACCAATTACTTCTCCATGCTGCAGGCTTACATCTTTCGTGACACCTTCAACTGATGGAGATCGAAAGTCTCCCATTTCATACCATTTTTCTGACTCTCTTTATCAAACCCAGATTTTGCTCAAATTCTCTTTCTTAGTGGAAACCTCACCGGTTTTGCCCAAATTTTCTTTCTGCGCGCAAATTTCACCAAATTTTCTTCAATTTCTCTATAACGAACTGGTGCTGGGGTGGGGTTTGAATTTTAATTTCCACCAATGCATGGCCAAAGACGTGGCAAAGTATGAGAGAATGGGCATGGTTGACTCTCAATGGGTTGTGCACACACATCTTTGTTCGTTGGGATTGGTGGTGGGATCGATTCGCAAAAGATGTTTGTTGGAGGCGAGACTATTCAGTGACCGACTTGTTGAAGCCCACAGGGAACGTCTGTGTTGCGGGGAGGTGCATGGCAAGGTGTCATGTATTTTAGAATGTAAATAATTTGAATGTTTCATGAATTTTTTCTTTTTTTAGAAAGTTGTATTTATTTATGTATTTTAAAATATATTTCAAATAATTAAAATTAAAATTTATTTATTTTTGAAAAAATATATTTATATATATATTTAAAAATATATTTTAAATATTCAATATCACAATTTCATCTAAAATTATATGTATTGATAGAAAAAAACCAAAATATTTGATCAATGACCATCATCATCACGTGTATTCAAATTTCATGATAGCTTTCACAGTGCCATAAGTGTTCACATTTCTACATGGTCGTGCATAGACTCACCCATGGATGGTTTTGAAAAACTTCACATATTTTTCCCTTTGTGTGTTCCTGAGACACATTTACCTAGGTAGGTCTCTGGAACATGGATTTTGTTTCGTCCCTAAAACGCTAGGTGTAGGTTGTTCATCACAAGGGTTTCTGTGAGTTTATGCCTTAATTTGTGAAAAAAGAAAAAACTGAGGCGACAGGTCCTTGCAGCCCTACAATTTTTAATGCAGATAAGGGATCAAGGCTTTTAAAATCTTGGGAGGGTAAACGATGGGATGCAATTTTTTTATTTTTCGCAGATCATTGAGAAAACATAAACTAATATGTTATAGTTATTGTGCATGATTTTAACTTTTGTGATATGATTCTCTAATACTTTTGAGAGAAAGAACAAAGCATATTATAGAAAATGAATGGCGCAAAAAAAAGGGTTACCACCATGATCCTTAGTCTGGGAAAATTAAAAGCCCCTACTTTCCTCATCTTTAACTCATTAAACCTGCGTTATAAAACACCTATATTGGAAATCCAAAATGACATTTTGGGGTTGAAATGGATTGGGTATGGCTTGGAAATGCCACTATAACATTTTGCGATGACATCTGGATTTTTAAAATGTCATACCAGCATTTAGAAGTCTCGTGTTTCTAACCAAACTGTGAAATTCTCTGAAATATGAAATTATTCTACACTGTAAGCCTGTGTTTATGATGCAAAAAGCTTAAGAAAATATAAAAAATAACCTAAAATTAATACCAGTGACACACCAATATAGAGCTAATTAGTCATGACATTTCACTAGATATAGAATTAGAAGCATGCATTGTGAAAATACAAAATACGAATAGTAAACAACCCATTACTGCTCAATTATAAACAAAGGATCCTTAATGTTGTTTAACATCAAGCACCTCCCATTGCGGTGGTCTTCCGTCAGTTGTGGGTTGAAATGAATTCAATGCAATACTTTCACCTTCCTGCCCTCTTTGTCCTCCAATAACTATAGGCTCATTTCCACAGGCCTTGAATGCTAGACCCCAACCATTGGTAGACACTGCCTTTAAAGGCAATGTGCCAAGGGTATGCCATGAATTGGTAGCTTTGTTATATTTTTAATCTCATTTTGGGAATATTCCATTGCATAAAATTCATTATTTTTTATAACAACCAAAGGAGGTGGATGGGAAACTATATTTCGAGGAGGAAATATATTTGGAATCCTCCTCCATGTACTTTTTGGTTGGAGATTATATTCTTCTCTACAAGTGAGAGAATCGGAAGTCATATTACTTGAAATTCACTGGAAAATCATGAGCACAGCTTGGGGGGGGAATGCATTTCTAGCAAAGTTTCTCATGTACCCAGTTCAGAATTATATAATTCAGCAGATTTGGGAACACCATCTCTGTCACACCCTCCTGCGGAAATTGCAATCTCTCCATTGCTGCCATGTACCCAGTTCAGAATTATATAATTCAGCAGATTTGGGAACACCATCTCTGTCACACCCTCCTGCGGAAATTGCAATCTCTCCATTGCTGATAGAGCCAAAAATACAACGAGGAGAAGCCATTCTAGCTTCTCTCGACCAACTATGTGTCAAGAGGCTATATCTCCATATTTCAAATTCAAATAAATCTTTTCCAAAAACCAATAATTCCGTACCCATTGCTAAGGATTATTTATTAGACCAGTTAAAGCAATCATATGAGGGAATTATAGGCAACCTCATCCACCGTTGTTGATTAGGGTAAAAATCCTTCCAATCAACCAAATTGCAGGCCAGATAAATCCAGCGTTCTATAATGCCAAGCTGCCTCCTCAAACGATATAGTTCACCACTTGGAACATGATCCTTAAAACGTGTGTTCTTAGGGCCCATGCCAGTGATTGCATAGCTATATCATCTTGGAGGCTAGGCAAGAGAGAGAATCATATGATCCCTCTCCATTCCCATCTACATATTTTGGTTCCCCAGGGAAATCACCATTATTCATAAGAAAAAGGGGACGAGAAAAGTCTGACTATAAAGAATGCAATTAAGAACAGTGCAATATGCATACCCATATTCTCCAAAAACTTTGCAAAATCCCACTGGTGTCTGGAGGAGGTGTCCCACATCTGTAAGTTTGGTGGGCTCATAATTCCTCTGTTTTATGATAGTTTGGTGGACTCGTAATTCCTCTGTTTTATGAAAAAAGGGCATAAGATAATCTACAACTACAAGGAAAAGACCCTCTAGCGGATGTTTTTGAGGAACCCCTTATAAAAATACCCTATACATCCATTTCTAGCAGAGGTTACTAGAGGAGGTTGGCAGGTGGAGGATTTTGCAGATGTTTTCTGCTCGGTGAGCTTATCATTCAACATCGCACCGGTGCTCCTTACAAAAAAAAGCACCGATGCTCACAAAAAATTGGCAGACTGGAAACCATGCGCTTCGTACACACCTGCACAGTGTGTCGTATTACTATAGAGCACCGGTGCTTCAAAACTCTTTCACGGCAGTTCACCATAAAACACCGTGCCAAAACTGAAAACGCCCAGTACGGTATTAAGAACTCGCACCATTGCATCCTAAAACAATGTGCCAAAGCTCAAATTGACCAGTGCATTCATAAGAAACAACACCATTGCACCTATAAAGCATGCGCACCAGAAAAAGGGTTTAAAAAAAAAATTGCGGAAAAATAGAACCGGATTTTTCACTTTTTTCAGTGCTCTAGAGTTCTCAATTACCAGTGCGCTCTACAAGAGAAAGCACTGGTGTACACAAACTCTTCCGTGCCAGTGCATAATAAAACAACACGCAAAAACATAAGTGGACTGGTGCATTCGTCTGAAACAACACCAGTGCACTTATAAAACACGCTCACCGAAAAAAGGTTAAATAAAAAAAAAATTACTGCCAAAAAACCGCATTTTTCACTTTTTTGGTCTCAATCACCGGTGTCCTCTACAAGAGAAAGCATCGATCACACAAAAAATTGGCACACCAGACACCATGCGCTCCGTAGAGACATTCCTGGTGCATTCTATTACTCTAAAGCACCGGGGCTTCAACACTATTCCACCCCGGTGCGTCATGAAACACCACGCTAAAACTAAAACAACCTGGTGCGGTGTTAAGTAACCGCCTCGGTCCATCATAAAAAATGTGCCAAATATGAAACATCCTGGTGTGTTCTTAATAAACCGCACTGGTGTGCCTATAAAACCCCGTGCACCGGAACAGGGTTAAATAAAAAAAAAAATTACGGCCAAAAAACTGCATTTTTCACTTTTCACAGTACTCCAGAGCTCTCAAACACCGGTGAAATTTCTCCTTCTCTGAGCCTCCCTGACATCGGTGATTCCATTGCACCCATTGCATGCATTGCTGCTGTGCATTGGCCACCAATCTCTAGCTTGCATTTTACAAAACGGTGGGAAAATTTTCTTTTGCAAATTCTACAACCAATATGCCTCCTCGATGGTGAAATGTACAGGTATTTTTCTAGTTTTTCCATAATTAAGCTTTGTAGCAGATTAAAATTTGAAATAACCTTAAAATTAACTAATAAAAAAGGAAAAAAAAATAATTCGCGCGGTGCGCATGAATCGTTCAGCTCACACTGGTAAGCAGTGCTACCTATGAAATTTACAGGTTGCACTGCAACCAATGCTAACGGTATCTGCACCATTTCTGGGGCGGTACCGAAAGGTGCCCCACATTATTTTAAAATTTAAAAAACATTTTCGATGCGGTCATTTAGCTTGGCACACCGTTGACCATGGGAATAGAAACGCAGTGCGTTGACGGATATATCCACCCCGGTGTTTGTCAGTGCACCGCATTCGACATTCTGACAGGGTCAATGGTGCGGCCGGGTAAAAGACCGCACCGTTGACTTTATAATTTGTTAGGAAGCAAGTGCGCTGACATGAATATACGCGTTGGGGCGTATATTTTAGTTAGCGCACCACCCTTCTGACACCATATATAGTCAACGAGGCTTGATAAAATTTTAGGTGTGTTGCATACGGTGTGTTTTATGTCATCTGGGGCACTGCCTCTGGTGCTTTACAAAAAAAAGCCGCACTGGAACCGGTGCATGACTATTTTTGTGGCGCACTGACGGGTTTGTTTTTTTTTTCCAAAAAAATTTATTTATGTATATTCCTAAATACATTTCTGATTTAATTAAAAAAAATTATTTAATATGTCAATGATTAAGAGAGAAGAGGAGGAACAATAGCAGCAACAGGCAGAGCAGTATGTCATGCTTTATCAGTGGGAGGCACGAGAGAGGGAGAGACATGTGTACCCTCGCCCTATTACAGTAGATACCCAGGGGTTCCTAATTCAGGTAGGCCTCCTCAAGTTCTATGAGGAGGCTACTTTCCTAAAGGCCCATAGTGCCTTTTTTAGACATCTTATCCATAGGTGGAATGCCCACTGACAAGCTTTCCAAGTTGGTCTTGACTAGTGGTACACACCCACTGAGGAGGATATTTATTTCCTTACAGGGCTATCGAGGAGAGGGGTGGATTTTCCCTCGTTACCAGAGGTTTCAGGTGGTTGTGTAGGGATTTAATTAGTTTAATCCCATAGATACATTGGAGCAAATGTATTATCTCCTTCAGAGTTTCAGGTCCCTGGAGGTCAACTACGTATTGGTGCATTTGGTATACAGGACATGCAGTGCCTCTCAATTCTCATTTCGACCATTTCACACAACACCAATGACAGGAAACACATTAGTTTCCTGCTTCTATATTATGTTGATTCTTTAGTACAGGAGCTATGACTTGTCAGGGGGTCTACCATTTTTTCGCGGCAGTTTTGTACGGCCTTAGATAGATGTCGTGCTCATGCACAAAGGAGGGTCAACTTCCATTTTGCTTCAGAGATTTTTTGTTTATTTTTTGAGAGGTTTCCAAAGATGAGGCACGCTTTTGTTCAGCGGCCTCGTAGGCCAATGTTGGAGGCCCGGATGCACATGTGGGGGCAGATGATGCCCAAGAGGGGAGAGACTATGTTTCCAGCTAGGATATCGCATGATGCACTGGACTTACTAGCCAGTGTTGATGAGTTGCATACCTTTATTATGGTCCCCTATCCGTATTCTGGATTGGAATGGTGAGGGTGTGCCAAAATCCTCTTCACAGCTGATGAGCTGCCAGATGATAGAGGTAATATTACTGTTGTAGATATTTAAATTTATTCTAGCATGTTCTTTAACTTGTTTTTATTAAATTGTGTAATTAAATTGTCTAATTATTGTTGTGTACTTGTATATATTTTGCAAACATTGGGTCTTTTCATGGCAAGGAGATGTCAGAACCACCACATGATCCAGGTGTGGATCCTGATGATGATTAGAACATGGTAGATGCCGAGGCTCATGATCGGGAGGCATATGGAGAGAGGCATGCTCCTCATGTTGGTGTGTCGGTACCACCTTTTGCTAGGCACGGTCGACCTGATACTCGATATAGGATGGAGTTGGGCGACCAACTCATTACATTGATTGTTAAGGCGGGCATCAGGATCGATCATTACAGAGAAATATAGGCCAATGATAGGCTAATATGGATGTGGAGAGGCATGCCGCATGACATGTACAACCTGATGCGGCATGTCGTAGGAGCTACGATAGCTGTTACGCGACTGAGGAGGATTTTTGCACATTATACGCATGGTCGATCCACAACACAGGATAGATAGTCTACGAGCAGCGACTCATCTCATGATCATTCGCCTCGTACTACACCTGATGAGCATGAGGTTCCACTAGCATCTAGTAGTCATCATGGAGATGAGGCTGGACCATCGGACATGTCCAGTCATCAGCAGGTTGCAACATCCATCAGTAATAGTCATGATCATGAGCAGGCTGGACCATTGAGTCTCGAGGCTATACTATTGACTGAGCATGCCTCCACTAGTACTACTTATATTGATGTTGTACTACCACCAGCTGATCCATCCGTCAGTGCTAGTCATGATCATTAGCAGGCTCGACCATCGACCGTCGAGGCTGCACCATTGACTGAGCAAGCCTCGACTAGTACTGCTATTGATGTTGGTGTACTACCACCCGTTGATCCATGACTTTTATATTACAGTTGTATGTTTTTAACATTATATATATATATATATATATATATATATATATATATATATATAGTCCATGTATTTATGTTCATGTTGCGGTTGTACTTAATTTACATGTTGGTGATCATCATGATGTGTATATTGTTAGTTCATGTTAGATATGTTCATTTAATGTTTAGCTTGTAGATAGATGTGTATGTGATAGCATGAGTTATTTGACATGAGATGTATATTTGATGTTTGTGTTGTGATGATGTTAATATGTAATTTGTTAATTTGATGTTTGAATGTGTTTTTTAGTCGAATATGATGTTTGTATGATGGTTATCATGATTGTGATGTTTATTAATTAATTTAATATTAAATGACCATGGTATTTATTAAATATTATGTCGTGATTGTAATTGAAATTTAAATTTTAATGTATGTAAAATTGTAAAATTGTATTTGTATATGTAATTGTAATTTTAACTGTAATTGTATGTAAAATATTTAATGTAAAATTTTAATTGTAATTGTAATATTTATTTTACTATGAAATGAATGTAATTGTATATATGACAAATTGTAAAATTGTAATTGTATGTAAAATTCTAAAATTGTAATTGTAATTGTAAATGTAATTCTAATTCTAATTCTAATTTTATATTGTAAAATATTTGTAAAATTTTAATTGTATTACTGTGAAATGATTGTAATTGTAAATGTAATTTTATGTAAAATTAAAATTCTAATTCTAATTCTAATCGTAATTGTATGTGAAATTGTAAAATTGTAAGTGTAATTGTAATTTTAATTTTGACTATAATTGTATGTAAAATATTTAATATAAAGTTTTAATTGTAATTTTAATATTTTGTTTATTGTGAAATGATTGTAATTGTAATTTTAATTGTAATTGTATATATGACAAATTGTAAAATTGTAATTGTAATTCTAATTATATGTAAAATACTACATGTAGTTGTATGGAAAATTAAAATTGTAATTGTAATTCTAATCGTAATTGTATGTGAAATTGTAAAATTGTAGTTGTAATTGTAATTTTAATTGTAATTGTATTAATGTGAAATGATTTTATTAAAATATTTAAATTTGTAAATTTGTAAATAATGTAAAATAATAAATCTAGAATAATATGAATTTTTGTAACATAAAAAAGTTTAGAAAATAATGCAAATAAATTCATGTACTTTAGAATTATCATTATTTTATTATGATCTTACATACAAAAAAAAGAACTTTATACAATCTGGTGTGCTTATCATCATAACATGCATCGGTGCGTCTTATTACTCTGACGCACCGGTGCTTCAGAACGCTTCCACAACGATGCGTCATAAAACACCGCGCCAAAACAAAAGCCTCGATCTTACAAACCACCCCGGTGCACCTATAAAGCAGCGTGCACAGGAACATGGTTATTATGTAAAGTGTAGTATTGGAGCATCGGAGAGTTCGAATCGCGAACAAGAATTTTTATAAGGAGATGAGGGTTTGAAAAGATGAGATTTTGAATTACGGTTGAGAAGTTTATAGCAAAGAAAATGAGTGATTCAAATAGAAAGATGAACAAAGATGCTTACAAGGATGCAGATGACTAAAAAGCTTGACGGAGTACAAGGGGAGTACAAGTTGAGACCGGCGGAGAGAATTCGGTTGAGGCCGGTGATAGGGTTAAGAGGTCCCATGATGGAGAAATGGAGAGCATAGTTGATGGCAGAGAAAGATCAATTGAGACAGTTGATAAATCCAAGAGGCACCATGAAGGGAAGGATTCTCTTTCCCTTAATGACATCAGAGAAAGATCAATTGACATTGTTGATTGGGCTGGTAGGTCCCATGAAGGGAAATATTCTCCAGAATTATTTTAAAAGTAGTTGGGAGTATTGTCAGAGCTTCAAGTGAAGCTCCCAATTGTCCATAATCATATAGTAGAAAATTTCGAAAATTAAAATGCATTAATATTGAATTTCTAACATCATTTTAACTTGATACAAATGAATGATGATAAACCATTAATTTACGAATCTCTCCCCATATAGAAATTCGATTCCTCTCCTAATTGGAATTTTTCTTACGAGAGAACTAAAGAAGCCATGAACTAGCAATCAGAAATGGAATGCCCGTCACTGCCCAATCCCACTGACTTGTCACTGACCATTATTCATTATCTAGATAAAAATGGGGAAAAAAATCCATGCACAACAATATAGAATGAATAAAACAAGGGAGATAAAAATTTGTAAATTAGCTCAATCCGTGAGGATTCTAGCCTGGAAATTATGGCAAGAATCCATGCATATTGACAAGCACTGGTAATTTCGGCCAAAAGAGGAGGGAAATAATCACATTCACTTACCTTGCAAGGCAGAGGATAGAAGTAAATTGAAGAATGTTGAATGCGAGATCGAATATATGAGTTTAATTGTGTTATTTTTGGGAACTTTGTGGGCAGTGGTTGGTAAAAGAAAAGAAGAAGCCTCTGCTGGCAGCTCTAGATAATATCAAAGAGGAGCTGATGTTAGGAGGACTAATATCATTAATATTGTATCTATCTTCAAGATGGATATCTCATATGTACGTGAAATCACCAGTATACAGTAGCCGATTTTATCTTTGTTCAAAGAGTATGAAAGTGATGAAAAATATTTAAACTTCTCATCATTCAACCGTGTTCACACTCTGCACTGTCATTTACACCTCGGTGATCAATGACAACCTCTTGTTATCAATCCTTGCAATAAGGGTCAGGAGCCTTTTGTTTCACATGAAAGCCTTGAGCAACTGCATTGCCTTCTCTTTGTCCTTGGTGTTACAAATTTCTTGTATTGTTGTTTGACTATACTTTTAGCAATGGTAAGGATTTATAGTTGGAAGGCCTGGGAAATGGAATCTCATTCGAAACTTATCACTAATAGGCCTGATGGAATGAGAAGGAATGTGGTATTCTGATGCCAATCTACTTTTGTGCTTATTCATGCTTCACATCCTTGGATCAAGAATAGAGTTCGTATTTCAGTGCTTTTCTTTTTGCGGCAGTTTTTCCAATCTGTAATGAAGGTAGACTACACTACATTAGGTTTGGGCTTCATCACGAACCACAGATTTCATCTCACCTATGAATTTCATAGCTACATGGTGTGTACTATGGAGGATGAATTCAAAGAAATTATTGGCATTAGCTGGGAACTATGGGGTTATGTGATTATATGCATGTTCAATTTGCATGGAGTGAAATTTTAATTCTGGATATCATGGATCCCTGCAATTTTAATAATATTACTTGGCATGAAACTTCAAGATGTGATGGCAATATTGGCCATGGAGAATGTCATGGATCTAGTTGTAGGGACGCAATTGAAACCTCATGATGCACTTTTATGGTTTGATAAACCTTAACTCCAGTTGTGGTTGATTAATTTTTTTTCATTTCAGAATGCTTTTGAAATGGCTGCATTTATCTGGTCTTTGTGGGAAATTAAAGCTCATACAATAGAGAATACTAAACTTCAAACCTGACAAGACTTCACCAATTACTTCTCCATGCTGCAGGCTTACATCTTTCATGTCACCGTCAACTGATGTAGATCGAAAGTATCCCATTTCATACCATTTTTCTGACTATCTCTGTTAAAACCAGATTTTGCTCAAATTCTCTTTCTTAGTGGAAACCTCACCGGTTTTGCCCAAATTTTCTTTCTGCATTTCAACAATTTTTCTTCAATTGCTCTAGAACGAACTAGTGCTGGGGTGGGGTTTGAATTTTAATTTCCACCGATGCATGGCCGAAGACATGGCGAAGTATGAGAGAATGGGCTCGTTGACTCTCAATGGGTTGTGCACATACATCTTTGTTCATTGGGATTGGTGGTGGGATCGATTCACAAAAGATGTTTGTTGGAGGCGAGACTGTTCAGTGACCGACTTGTTGAAGCCGGCATGGAACGTCTTTGTTGCCGAGAGGTGCATGGCAAGGTGTCATGTATTTTAGAATGTAAATAATTTGAATGTTTCATGAATTTTTTTTTTTTTAAGTTGTATTTATTTATGTATTTTAAAATATATATCAAATAATTAAAATTAACATTTATTTATTTTTGAAAAAATATATTTATTTATATATTTAAAAATATATTTTAAATATTCAATATCACAATTGCATCTAAAATTATATGTATTGATAGAAAAAAACCAAAATATCTTATCAATGACCATCATCATCACGTGTATTCAAATTTCATGATAGCTTTCACAATGCCATAAGTGTTCACATTTCTACATGGTAGTGCATAGACTCACCCATGGATGGTTTTGAAAAAATTCACATATTTTTCTCTTTGCGTGTTCCAGAGACACATTTACCATAGGCAGGTCTCTGGAACATGGATTTTGTTTCCTCCCTAAAACGCTAGGTGTAGGTTTTTCATCACAAGGGTTTTTGTGAGTTTATGCCTTAATTTGTGAAAGAAAGAAGAAGAAACTGAGGCGACGGGTCCTTGCAGCCCTACAATTTTTAATGCAGATAAGGGATCAAGGCTTTGAAAATCTTGGGAGGGTAAACGATGGAATGCAATTTTTTTATTTTTTGCATATCGTTGAGAAAACATAAACTAATATGTTATAGTTATTGTGCATGATTTTAACTTTTGTGATATGGTTCTCTAATATTTTTGCGAGAAAGAACAAAGCATATTATAGAAAATGAAGGGCACAAAAAAAAGGGTTACCACCATGAGCCTTAGTCTGGGAAAATTAAAAGCCCCTGCTTTCCTGATCTTTAACTCATTAAACCCGCGCTATAAAACAGGTCATTGGAAATCCAAAATGACATTTTGGGGTTGAAAAGGATTGGGTATGGCTTGGAAATGCCACTAGAATGTTTTGCGACGACATCTGGGTTTTGAAAATTTCATAGCAGCATTTAGAAGTCTCGTGTTTCTAACCAAACTGTGAAATTATCTGAATTATGAAATGATTCTAGACTGTAAGCCTGTGTTTATGACGCAAAAATCTTAAGAAAATATAAAAAATAACCTAAAATTAATACCAGTGACACACCAATACAGAGCTAATTAGTCATAACATTTCACTAGAAATAGAATTAGAAGCATGGATAGTGAAAATACAAAACACGAATAGTAAACAACCCATTACCGCTCAATTATAAACAAAGGATCCTTAATGTTGTTTAACATCATGCACCTCCCATTGCGGTGGTCTTCCGTCAGTTGCGGGTTGAAACGAATTCAATGCAATACTTTCACCTTCCTACCCTCTCTGTCCTCCAATAACTATAAGCTCATTTCCACAGGCCTTGAATGCTAGACCCCAACCCATTGGCAGAGACTGCCTTTAAAGACAATGTGCCAAGGGTATGCCATGAATTGGTAGCTTTGTTATATTTTTAATCTCATTTTGGGAATACTCCATTGCATAAAGTTCATTATTTTTTACAACAACCAAAGGAGTTGGATGAGAAACTCTATTTCGAGGAGGAAATATATTTGGAATCCTCCTCCATGTTTTTTTTTGTTGGAGATTATATTCTTCTCTACAAGTGAGAGAATTAGAAGTCATATTACTTGACATTCACTGGAAAATCATGAGCACAACTTGGGGGGAATGCATTTCTAGAAAATTTTCTCATGTACCCAGTTCAGAATTATATAATTTAGCAGATTTGGGAACACCATCTCTGTCACAGCCTCCTACGGTAATTGAAATCTCTCCATTACTACTAGAGCCAAAAAGACAACAAGGAGAAGCCATTCTAGCTTCTCTCGACCAACTATGTGTCAAGAGGCTATATCTCCATATTTCAAATTCAAATAAATATTTTCCAAAAACCAATAATTCTGTACCCACTGCTAAGGATTCTTTATCAAACCAGTTAAAGCAATCATCTGAGGGAATTCTAGGAAACCTCATCCACCGTTGTTGATTAGGGTCAAAATCCTTCCATTCGACCACATTGCAGGCCAGATAAATCCAGCATTCTATAATGTCAAGCTACCTCCTTAAACGATATAGGTAACCACTTGGAACATGATCCTTAAAACATGTGTTCTCAGGGCCCATGCTAGTCATTTCATAGCTATATCATCTTGGAGGATAGGCAAGAGAGAGAATCATATGATCCCTCTCCATTCCCATCTACATATTTTGGTTCCTCAGGGAAATCACCATTATTCATAAGAAAAAGGGGACGAGAACAGTCTGACCATAAAGAATGCAATTAATAATAGTGCAATATGCATACCCATATTCTCCAAAAGCTTTGCGGAATCCCACTGGTGTCTGGAGGAGGTGTCCCACATGCAAGTTTGGTGGGCTCATAATTCCTCTGTTTTATGATAGTTTGGTGGGCTCGTAATTCCTCTGTTTTATGAAAAAAAAGGGCATAAGATAACTAACACTACAAGGAAAAGACCCTTTAGAGGATGTTTTTGAGGAACCCCTTATAAAAATACCCCATACATCTGTCTCTAGCAGAGGTTACTAGAGGAGGTTGGTGGGAAAAGAGTTTTGCAGATGTTTTCCGCACGGTGAGCTTATCATTCAACATGGCACCAGTGCTCCTTACAAGCAAAAGCAGCGGTGCACACAAAAAATTGGCACACTTTAAACTGTGTGCTTCGTACACACCCGCCCGGTGTGTCGTATTACTATAGAGCACCGGTGCTTCAAAACTCTTTCGTGGCAGTGCACCATAAAACACCACGCGAAAACTGAAAACGCCCGGTGCGGTATTAAGAACCTGCACCGGTGCATCATAAAACGATGCGCCAAAACACAAATTGACTGGTGCATTCATAAGAAACAACACTAGTGCACCTATAAAGCACGCGCACCAGAAAAGGGTTTAAAAAAAAATTACGGAAAAAAAGAACCAGATTTTTCACTTTTTTCAGTGCTCTAGAGCTCTCAATTACCAGTGTTCTCTACAAGAGAAGGCACTGGTGTGAAAAAAATCTTCCACGCCGGTGCTTCATAAAACATCACGCAAAAACATAAGTGGACCGGTGCATTCGTCTAAGACAACACCGGTGCGCTTATAAAACACGCGCACCGAAAAAGGGTTAAATAAAAAAAAATTGCTACCAAAAAACCACATTTTTCACTTTTCTGGTCTCAATCACCGGTGTGATCTACAAGAGAAACTATCGATCACACAAAACATTGGCACACCAAACACCGTGCGCTCTGTACAGACATGCCCGGTGCATTCTATTACTATAAAGCACTGGGGGTTCAACACTATTCCACCCCAGTGCGTCATGAAACACCACGCTAAAACTGAAAAAGCCTGGTGCGGTGTTAAGTAACTGCATGGTGCATCATAAAACAATGTGCCAAATCTAAAACATCCCAGTGAATTCTTAAGAAACCGCATCGGTGCGCCTATAAAACCCCGCGCACCAGAACAGGGTTAAATAAAAAAAATTACGGCCAAAAAACCGCATTTTTCACTTTTCTCAGTACTCCAGAGCTCTCAAGCACTGGAGCAATTTATCCTTCTTTGAGCCTCCCTGACATCGGTGCTCTCATTGCACCCATTGCATGCACTTTTGTTGTGCATTGGTGACCAATCTCCAGCTTGCATTTTGAAAAACGGTGGGAAATTTTTCTTTTACAAATTCTACAACCAATATGCCTCCTCAACAGCGAAATGTATAGGTATTTTTCTAGTTTTTCCATAATTAAGCTTTGTAGCAGATTAAAATTTGAAATAACCTTAAAATTAACCACTAAAAAAGGGGAAAAAAAAATTCGCGCGGTGCGCATGAATCATTCGGCTCGCACTGGTAAGTGGTGCTACCTATAAAATTTACAGGTCGCACTGCAACTGGTACTAAAGGTATCCGCACCATTTCCGGGGCGGTACAAAAAGGTGCCCCACATTATTTTAAAATTTAAATAACATTCTCGATGTGATTATTTAGCTTGGCACACCGTTGACCATGGGAATAGAAATGCGGTGCGTTGACAGATATATCCGCCCCGGTGTCTGTCAGCGCACCACATTCGACATTCTGACAGGGTCAACGGTGTGGCCGGGTAAAAGACAGCACCGTTGACTATATAATTTGTCAGGAAGTCAGTGCGCTGACATGACTATACGCATTGGGGCGTATATTTTAGTTAGTGCACCACCCTTCAGAAACCATATATAGTCAATGGGGCTTGATAAAATTTCAGGTGCACCGCATACGGTGCGTTTTATGTCATCTGGGGCAATGCCTCCGATGCTCTACAAAAAAAGCCGCACCAGAACCAGAGCATGAATATTTTTGTAGCGCACTGATTGGTTTGTTTTTTTTTCCAAAAAAAATTATTTATGTATATTCCTAAATACATGTCTGATTTAATAAAAAAAATTATTTAATATGTCAATGATTCAGAGAGAAGAGGAGGAACAACAGCAACAACAAGCAGAGCAATATGACATGCTTTGCCAGTGGGAGGCACGAGAGAGGGAGAGAGATGTGTACCCTTGCCCTATTACAGCAGATACCCAGGGGCTCCTAAGTCAGCTAGGCCTCCTCAAGTTCTATGAGGAGGCTACTTCCCTAAAGGCCCATACTGTCTTTTTGAGACATCTTATCTACAGGTGGAATGCCCACCGACAGGCTTTCCAGGTTGGTCCTGACTAGTGGTACACACCCACTGAGGAGGATATTTATTTCCTTACAGGGCTATTGAGGAGAGGGGTGGATTTTCCCTCATTCCCAGAGGTTTCATCTGGTTGTGTAGGGAGTCAATTAGTTTAATTCCAGAGATACATTGGAGCAAATGTATTGTCTCCTTCAGAGTTTCAGGTCCCTAGAGGTCAGCTACGTATTGGTACATTTGGTATACAGGACATGCAGTGGCTCTCACTTCTCATTTTGACCATTTCACACAAAACCAGTGACGGGAAACACATTAGTTTCCTGCTTCTATATTATGTTGATTATTTAGTGCAGGAGCCAAGACTTGTCAGGTGGTCTGCCATTTTTTTGTGGCAGTTTTGTATGGCCTTAGATAGATGTCGTGCTCATGCACAAGGGAGGGTCAACTTCCATTTTTCTTTAGAGATTTTTTGTTTATTTTTTGAGAATTTTCCAGAGATGAGGCTTGCTTTTGTTCGACAGCCTCGTAGTTCGATGTTGGAGGCCCAGATGCACATGTGGGGGCAGATAATGCCCAAGAGGGGAGAGACTGTGTTTCTAGCCAGGATATTGCATGATGCACTAGACTTACTAGCTAGTGTTGATGAGTTGCATCCCTTTATTATGGTCCCTTGTCCGTATTTTGGATTGGATTGGCGAGGGTGTGCCAACATTCTCTTCACAACTGATGAGCCACCAGATGATAGAGGTAATATTACTGTTTTATATATTTAAATTTATTCTAGCACGTTCTTTAGCCTTTTTTTATTAAATTGTGTAATTAAATTGTCTAATTATTGTTGTGTACTTGTATATATTTTGCAGAAATTGGCTCTTTTAATGGCGAGGAGATGTCAGAACCACCACATGATCCAGGTGTGGATCCTGATGATGATCAAGGCATGGCAGATGCCGAGGCTCATGATCAGGATGCATGTGGAGAGAGGCATGCTCCTCATGTTGGTGTGCCAATATCGCCTTTTGCTAGGCGCGGTCGACCTGATACTCGATATAGGATGGAGTTGGGCGACCAACTCAGTGCATTTATTATTGAGGCGGGCATCAGGCTCGATCATTACAGAGACATACAGGCCAATGATAGGCTAATACGGATGTGGAGAGGCATGCCGCGTGACATGTACAACTTGATGCGGCATGTCGTAGGAGCTACGATAGCTGTTACGCAACTGAGGAGGATTGTTGCACGTTATAGGCGTGGTCGAGCCGCAACACATGATGGACAGTCCGCGAGCAGTGACTCATCCCATGATCATTCACCTTGCGCCACACCTAATGAGCATGAGGCTCCACTAGCATCTAGTAGTCACCATGGAGATGAGGCTGGAGCATTGGCCACATCCAGTCATCAGCAGCCTACAGCATCAATAAGTAATAGTCATGATCATCAGCAGGCTGGAGCATCGAGTGTCGAGGCCATACCATTGACTGAGCATGCCTCCACTAGTACTGCTTATATTGATGTTGTACTACCACCAGCTGATCCTTCCATCAGTACTAGTCATGATCATGAGTAGGCTCGACCATTGACCATCGAGGTTGCACCATTGACTGAGCAGGCCTCGACTAGTACTACTATTGATGTTGACGTACTACCACTAGCTGATCCATGACTTTTATATTACAGTTGTATGTTTTTAACATTATTCAGTTATATATATATATATAGATATAGATATAGATATAGATATAGATATAGATATATATATATATATGGTCCATGTATTTTATGTTCATGTTGTAGTTGTACCTAATTTACATGTTGGTGATCATCATGATGTGTATATTGTTAGGTCATATTAGATATTTTCATTTAATGTTTAGATCGCAGATAGATGTGTATGTGATAACATTAGTTATTTGACATGAGATGTATATATATTTGATGTTTACGTTGTGATGATGTTAATATATAATGTTAATTTGATGTTTGAATGTGTTTTTTAGTCGAATATGATGTTTGTACGATGGTTATCATGATTGTGATGTTTATTAATTAATTTAATATAAAATGACCATGATATTTATTAAATATTATGTCGTGATTGTAATTTAAATTTAAATTTTAATTGTATGTAAAAATGTAAAATTGTATTTGTATATGTAATTGTAATTTTAACTGTAATTGTATGTAAAGTATTTAATGTAAAATTTTAATTGTAATTGTAATATTTAATTTACTGTGAAATGATTGTAAATGTAATTTTAATTGAAATTGTATATATGACAAATTGTAAAATTGTAATTGTAATTGTAACAGTATGTAAAATTCTAAAATTGTAAATGTATTTGTAATTGTAATTCTATGTAAAATACTTGTAAAATTGTAATTGTAATTGTAAATGTAATTCTAATTCTAATTCTAATTGTATATTCTAAAATATTTGTAAAATTTTAATTGTATTAGTGTGAAATGATTGTAATTGTAAAATTTTAATTGTAAATGTAATGTTATATAAAATTAAAATTCTAATTCTAATTCTAATCGTAATTGTATGTGAAATTGTAAAATTGTAATTGTAATTGTAATTGTAATTTTAATTTTAACTGTAATTGTATGTAAAATATTTAATGTAAAATTTTAATTGTAATTGTAATATTTAATTTATTGTGAAATGATTGTAATTGTAATTTAATTGTAATTGTATATATGACAAATTGTAAAATTGTAATTGTATTCTAATTGTATGTAAAATTCTATGTAATTGTATGTAAAATTAAAATTCTAATTCTAATTCTAATCGTAATTGTATGTGAAATTGTAAAATTGTAATTCTAATTCTAATTCTAATTCTAATTTTAATTGTAATTGTATGTAAAATATTTGTAAATTTTAATTGTATTAATGTGAAAATTTTAATTATATTAATGTGAAATGATTTTATTAAAATATTTAAATTTGTAAATTTGTAAATAATTGTAAAATAATAAATCTAGAATAATATGAATTTTTGTAACATAATAAAGTTTAGAAAATAATGCAAATAAATTCATGTACTTTAGAGTTATCATTATTTTATTATGATCCTACATACAAAAAAAGGAGCTTTATACTGCCTTACGATCTACATTTGCACTTGTCCTCATAACATGCATGATCATCTTTATTACTCTGACATACTGATTACTTTCCAGCTTAACTCCCTGTGATTGCATCTCTGTAAAATACCGCCAAAAAAAAAACCACGATCTTACAAACCCCGGGTGCACCTATAAAATAGCACACACGAACGGGGTTATTCGCAGCAAAAAATTACGATGTGGGTATCGGAGAGTTCGAATAGGCAAGAATTTTTTTGAGGAGATGAGGGTTTGAAAATACAAGAGTTGAATTTCGGCTTAGAAGTTTATAACAGAGAAAATGAGTGATTCAAACAGAAAGACAGACAAATATGCTTACAGGGATGCAAACGGCTACAGAGCTCGACAGAGTACAAAAGGAGAAAAGGAGTACAGGTTGAGACCTGTAGAGAGCATTCGGTTGAGGTCGGTGATAGGGTTAAGAGATCCCATGATGGAGAAAGGGAGGAAGACAAAATTGATGTGAGGAAGAAAAGTCAATCAGGCAATTGATAAAGCCAGAGAGCACCATGAAAGGGAAGGATTCTGTTCCCTTAAGAACATTAGAGAAAAAGATCAATTGACATTGTTGGTTGGAAGTTTTATTTGGTCCCATGAAGGAAAGATTCTCTAGAATGCTTTTAAAAGCAGCTAGGAGTATTTTCCAAACTTCGATTGGCTTACATAAACTTTTACCAGTAAAGCTGACGTTGCATACAATCACATCTTCGGCTTTCAATTAAACCTGAATGGCATCTATAACTTCTCTTAGCTGTGGTCCTATGGATGAAACCAGTGAAAATTCTTCTTGTATTATAAATGGAAATCTAGTGACCATTTCTGTGGGAAGAAAAGCATAGATACCTACAACTACCATATTTCCAACTGCAAATCGGTTTCCCATTGGAAAAACTAATGTAATATCCTATTTTTCAATGTTTTTCCTCTTCTCAACTCTATACTCATTTTCTATGGGAAACCATTGCCTCCACATGTAATAACTGCATCGTCTAGTCGAAAATCGGTCCTCTTCTGCTAACAAATGTAGAATGAAGGACTCGTTTTCATTGCTCCCAGAACATTACCCTTCTGCATATTATATGTACTAATTGCTTGCAGGCCATCCGTCTATCTGTAGATTATATTCTAAAACATATTGGTTGCAAATAATTAAATGTCAATTACAACAGGTTCACATGCCACAACTTCCCACTTGGGGCCTGTCGTATTGCATCTTCACACGCCCCACATTGCATTCTCTCCACATAATCAGTGGGGACCTCCTGCAATAAACAAAATGCATTGGAAGAATAGTTATTTCCATTAAGAATTTATCCAATTCCAATTCTCAATTTTAATAGTAATTCTAATTCTGAATAATAAACGAAATTATAATTATTAGGAATTTGGCTTCTGTGATCCATAAATTGTGAGCAAAATCTTTCGGTAAAATTCACATCAAAGTAAATTTTTTTTTTAATGATTGATTTATTATTATTTTAACATTTAATATATTATTAAAATAAATAAATAAATAGAAATAAATAGAAATAGAAATAAAACAAAATAAAATATATTAATTATTATTCTAAAAATAAAAATAAAAATATATATAAATAGTAAACATTTAATTTATTCTTCAAGGATATATTAAATAATTCTTATTTTTATTAAAAATAAATATAAATAAATAAAATTCAAATCATAAACATTAAGCATTTAATTTATTCCTTAAAAAAAAAAAAATTATTATTTTTAGATTTTATTTCTTATTTTAGTCAAACTAGCCGTTATTTTACAAACGGCTAGTTGGAGCTTTTCTTATCTATTTAAATGGGTTACCTGATCAGATTTTTCATCTTGTCTTGATGATGAACCACACTAGATGGTTCGAAATGCATCTACCAAATTTACTTTGATGTGAATTTTATTGAAAGATGTTACTCAAAATTATAATTCTAAATTTCTATGGTTGGAGTTCAGTAAATTTTGGTGTACACACCTAAAAGTAATTTCAACGTCTTAAATGCAAATCGGTGGTACTGTACATATAACTGCACTGGTGCCAGTTTTACAAAATGACGCACCGGTGAAGTCCTATTAAGTGATGCACTAATGAAAAATAAACGCAAATAAAAAAATCGCAACTCTATTTTCTTTAAGTGGAAAAAAAGTGACAAATTGAAAAATGGGCGGAAGAATATTTTTGAAAATCTAATTTCACAAAATAATTCTTTAAATACTAAACAATTTTCATTATTTCACTATTTTTGCTAAAATTTTCAGCCAAATATTTGCAAGAGACATACCTAGAGCAAGAGAGCATGGAGGGCACTATGGAGCAGTGAAATACGTTCGAACAGAAGTATTCAAACAATCAGAAATCAAACATCTGGTGATTCAAACCTTGTATCATATAATTTTAAACCATATCGTAATTAAATTTGATTATTTCTTTTACTTTTTCTGCAGTTTTATCCATTTTTACCCTAAACCCTTTATTTTTTTTGTTTTTTCTCTTTCTTTTCCCTGTTTCTGTGATTTCAGAATTAGGGCTTTTCATTTTAGATTGAAATCAAACCCACGGGATGACTTACATAGTCATATCCCAATCCATTCGGCCATTGCGTGAATTTTTGGAAAAAATGAATTTTTTTTTATCGGTGCGCCCTACGTAACCTAGTGCACCGCACAAGTACTGTAATAAAAAATTTCAATTTTTTTTTATTTAAATCAGTGCGCCATATCTGAAATAGGGCACTGGTGCTCCATGTTATGAGGATATCACTGTACGGTCTATTACAATGTTTGTGTGGTGCGTTTATAATACCCCCACGCATCGTACGGTCTATTATACTATTTTTGCGGTGCACTTTTAATACTACCATGCACTGACGGTGGTGCGTACATCATGAAAGGCGCACCGATTTCTTGAGATTTATTATTTACCTCAAAATTTGACAATTTATTTATAAATATATTAATGAATGATATGGTACAAGTTTCATATTGATAAAGAAATGATTGACAAGAGATTAAGTAACAAATATACTGATAACACATCAAGAAAAACAAAAAAGGAAAGTTCTTTGCAAATTATTTATAAAAAATATTATTTTTGAACTATATGTAACTTTAAATAATATGTATTGTTTACTGTGTATCATGCAGAGCCACAAAATGACGAAGCTCGATAAGATTATTTCTGATCTAGGACCAAAAGAGCGTAAAAGCTTGATGGAAAATTTGAAAAAGGATGAATTAGGTGAACGAAAAAATACTATCGATCCAATATGAGTTTCTTTTTTTAATTATCATTAATAATATACTTAAAATTTTTAGATAACATGTGTCAAACAGTCTATTAATTCACATCTGTTTAATGTTCTACAGGGACCAAAAACTCAGAAAAAGAATGTTGTTCTAAGAAAAGAAAAAAATAGAATATGCAAATGAAAATGAATTGCTACTTACCTAATCTGGAGTGGTTCTGGAAGTTAACGAAAGGGGGAAAAACTTTTACAAAAGTTTGAGGGATCTAGTGGAATGAATGTATAGATGTTCTTTCCACTTACAATACAAAAATCAATCCAATGATTCCAAGAACGAAATTTTATCTGAACTACAAGAAGAGTTTCGGTGTCAATGAGACATGTCAGGTACAATAGCATTATTACAAAAGAAGGAATGAAAAAGTAATTATATTCCTTTAAATGTTTGTATAGAATTATTTATAAATATCACTTTTGTTATATTTACTTTTCAGATATCAATATAAAAATTAAATATTTTATTGTCATGTTACATTTTCAGGAAGATTATGAAAATCTAAAAAGAAGGAAGAGCTAATATCAGAAATATGCCAGTAGAAATGCCCAAAAAGGTGTACAAGGAGATGGTCAAAGAAATGGACAAAATTGCATCGTAGGAGGAGCCATCTCAACAACAACATGCTTCAAATGTAATATGTAATCATTGAATTTTTCGATCATTAGGTACAATAAATAAATAATTTAGCATTAAATATTAATTCTCAAGAATTTTCTTGCAAAAAAGAAGAAGAAAATGGAACCCATTCAGCACATAAAACAGGACGACAAGGAAGAAAATGGTTGATATCTAAGTTTGTGAGTAATTGTTACTTCCTTATAACAACTTAACTAGATTTCATTTTTTTATTTTTTAAGTTGTTTTACAAAAATCATCATTGAATGTCTTCAAACAGGTGCTAACATACAAAGAAGAACCATCAGACGAATTGATTGAAATTGGGTTAAATATGGGTTGTGAGTATATGTTGGCATATCAAAATTTAATTGTGGAATTTGTAAGCATCTATCGATCTTGTTTTAATTAGCTCCTTCTATAATTAATAGAAAAAAAACATCTTTTATATTAAATATATGATTTTTTATGGGGTATAAAACTTGCAGGAAACAAAGTATGGAACTGCGCCAACAGATGAAATTTTGAAAGATGGCATGGTACATGGTTTTGAAAGAATGTGTATAGTTTATGAGTCAATTGTTGCTATGGTACGTCATTTTTATTTTCGATTTACATTGATGTATATTATTTAATATTGAAATTTTCATTATTCTCACCAATGTATATACACTCATTTCATTTTATTTTTATGTTTGTAGATGGAAGGTGAAGAAGAAGAAAACAATCAACACCATGAACAAAACATTCCTGAAAATAACCCAAGCCATGGAAGTAGCTCTAGCAGTGACAATAATTCAAGCGAAGAATGATGATCACTATGTTTGGATATCAAAGCAAGGCGTTGTATTTTTTGAAATGTGTCTATGAAATAAAACATCTTGTTTAATGTAATGGACATAGTGTCCCAATTGAAAGACAAAGGGATACCAATAACTGTCCCATTTTGTATGATAAAGACTGTCTTATTCATATATATTATATATCATAAAATATGTTTTAATTTATTCTATTGTGTTCTCCATTGTCGCTATTGCGTTCTCCATTGCCGTTCTCAAATGCACTAATAAAAATTTAATTCATATGAATATTGTTATGAGATATATATGTGTCGACTTTTGATGAATAATGAATTTTTAAAAACCACAATAATTATGATATGATATAACAAATTAATCCAAACATCACATTCAAATGCATTAATAAGAATTTAATTAATATGAATATTGTTATAAGATGTGTTGACTTTTGATGAATGATGAATTTAAAAAGATCACAATAATTGCATTGTCACAGGTGGAAGTTTCTAAAAATACAAAATGAAAACCTCATAAGGGGGTGTCAATAACCGCACACCAGTTGTGTTTGTATTAAGAAGGAGCCTAAGCGCTTTCTATGAACTATGAGCATCGAAAAGCACAAAACCAATTAAAAATATCGGTGTGTTTGTGCGGTATGATGCACCGGTGTGTTTATCTCGTCTATACGCACTAGCGCCATTGTACACTACTCATGGGCACCGCACGAATACCGATACCAATTATCAATCTCTGTGTGTTTGTGTGATACTATACACTGCATGCTTATGTTTGGTAAGCACCGCAGCATTTGTACGACCTATGGGCACCCACACAAATAATGATACCAATTATGCAATCACGCCTTTTCCGTGATATTGAAAGACGGTGCATTGAGACGACCTATAGGCACCGCACAAATCCCAAGACCAATTACAATGGCCCCATGTGTTGTATCACCAACACTATGCCCGGTGCAATTTTATACCTTGATGGTCCTGTGTAGGAACCTTCGACTGCCCCGACGCCACTGTCTAGATGACACACACCGGTGCGTTGAAACCTTAGTAGCGCATCGATGAAAAAAACATCCATAATAACCTTCGACCTCCCAGCTTTTTTAGTTATGTTGAATTTCTGTTAAAATCTCTGCCAAAACCTCCGTAACCATAAACGGATGTTGTAGCAAATGTTTTTTTCACAATTTTGGCCAATATTATAACACTAAAAACCTCCTTTATAACCTCTACTAGAGGGTCTTTTCCTTGTAGTGTAAATACCCATTTATGTTAATAAAACAATTATACATGAGTAAAAAGAAACTTTTGTACTTTTTATCATGGAAAGAATGGAAGGATTGGTGGTTGTACTTTATACTATGGAAAAGTGGGGATGGAAAATTTTTATATTATCTTATTATAAACAAAAGGGTTGTTTATTGATAACATATATAAAGTTTTTTTTTTACAATAAGTGAAATGGAAAAGAATAAATGGACAAAAACCATATCAAACTTTATAAATATTAAACTTGTCATAAGACAATTAATAATTAGTTTTATTAATTGAGAATTTAAAATTTATTAAATGTTGTAATAAACAGAGTATAATGTTATATAAATTTATTTATTTTATTTTCCTATATATATATATTATAGGATTATTTTATTTTATATATGAAGACTACAACTTTTTAGTCATGTATATATATTGTTAATCTAATGTGTATTAGATTGAGTCACTTCATTTATTGGATTGTGTTTGGTATGTTTTCTGCAATTTATATATGTTTTGACTCCTAACAATTAATATTACTATAGTTTTGTTAACCATAGTCAATTGAGTTATGTGGAAATTTTCATATAATTATCGAGAAAACTTCTGGCAATAATCACTTAAGAGATGTGTGTGTGTGTTTACCTATTTATATATGAATAGGTATTTAGTTATAGCACTTGTGTTAATTATACATGTTTATATTATTCAAGAGACATACATATAAATACATACATAGGAAACTAACTCAGAATCATGCAATGTAATAGTGTTAGAAAAGATGATAAATACTTTAAGAGAATATATATATACACATTAACTAATTAATTAATTAATTAATGATACTCATAATGTTAGATTAACACGCCCAATAAAATTAATAGTTGAAATTGCATATGCATCAATCTAAAAAAAAAATTTCTAAGGAAAAAAAAATCAGAAACTTTCTATTAATAATTATTAAAAAGTTACATTTTGCATATGCATTTAAGCAGTCGAGACACCCAAAGGGCCCGTGTGATCAAGCACACTTGTCACTGAAGCGAGGCTACCCAAATAAAAAAATTACAAATTACAAATTGCCAGCAAGGTTGGGCTTTTCACGCTTGCATTTTCTCTTTTGAACTATCTTCCAAGTCCTTGAATGCAGGGAAGAAGGAACCAAGGGCAGCTCATTTTCCCTCATGGTGTTTTATTTATCAGAATCCGAGCTTTCTGAAACATGCAATTTTTTTTTCATTCCTGAATTTAAGGCAGAAATGTCCCGAGTGGGCATAAAGTCCCCCGTGGCGTGTGTCAGCAGAGGCATCGCATTAGACATGATTGGGTTTTGTACGTCTTGGTCTGGTGTTCCTGGATTGGACGCAGCCTGTGTGCTTTCATTTGGTATGGGGATTTCCCCTTCATCTTCTATTTCTTTCTCTTGGCCACTTGAGGGGAATTAACATCCCTTGGATGCTTTCCCAGTCTTCTTCTTTTTCCTGTTCTCTCTTTTTCCGTTCGGGCATGTATTTTGTAGATGTCTAGTTTTCCTGCATATCCTACACCTAAAAGTTGTGTTTTCATTGTCAAGGTGTTTCTTCCATTTATTTTGGTTATGAATCAATTGTATACTTGCTAGTAACCCTTTGTTGAGGTCCACTTCAACGCAGATTTGTGAAAAAGTGAAAATTCTCTCCTCCAACCTTTGTATGTCTATTTTGATGTATCTCCCTATAGTGTTTCCAATTCCTTCTAGAACAATTTCATTCCAAAAATGAAGCAGGAGATTATACAGTTGGAACCATACCAAAATTCCGGTTATCTCCATAGAGTTGAAACCAAATTCAAGCAACCAAGGTGTGATGAAGAGTCCGGTGGAACCCCAGAACCATTTTCCCACCTTGAGAATGATATCTCTGGCTTTTGTAGAAGTGAAATTGACAATAAAATACCCCTTGGAGCAGAGACGAATGTCACAATCCATAGTCCAATTGGTGAAAATCCAATGGAAAATCTCCATTGGTTTGGGCCAAAAGCAGTTAAAGCTACATATTACTACTTTTGTTTCAAAAGAAGAGCATTGTTCGTTGATCTCTAGTGCCTTAATATTCAATTCTGGCACATTGTTCAGTTTCTCTACAATGTATGGTTTGGGAGTATTCTCAACTGGTTCAGAGGTTGTTGGTGTTGTGTTTTTCCCCTGCAGAATGTTCTTGTATGAGGGCCCATTTGAGGTGCCAGCTTTGGCCGTGTTGGCTCCGTTCATGGGCCCTATAGTTATGTTCTGTTCAATTATAGAAAATTGTTTTGTTCCTGGAGATCCTCCTTTGAGTCTTAAGTTCGGGACAATAGAAGAATTTCTTTGGATGTGACATTCTTTTAATAGAGCTTCTTCCTGTAGTACCTTCCCTGAATAGATCAAGATTTGTTTTGTTGACGAGATACCTGTTTCCACTTGAATCTTGAACTTTAGATTTGTGAAAGATTCCTCCTATTGTACCTAGATGATTTTTGTTTTCCCATCGAAAATTTTTAAAAAAATCTAGAAATTGGGGTGGCGGGTATAGCTCCCTACTTGGTTGTGTGAGATATGGTTTTCCTAGTAGGCACTACCATCTGAGATATTTTTTTGTCTTAGGGCTGTTGGGACAGAGTACAAGGGATACACTTAAACGGGAGCTACCTCACTCCCTACCCAAAATTTGTGTCTCGTAAGCAAGAAAAGGGTTTCAAACCCCAACGCTACCTTAACACAAAGCTAGGAGCTCCATCCAGCTTTTAACCAGCTGTAAATAATAAAACCTAAAACGTAGCAGGCAGAAAATAAACTTGGGGAGGGTGTTACCCACTGTTGGCATTTTTGGTGAAGTCAGATGGGATGAGGCTACAGATCGAGACCCCCATCGCCAAAAACCCTTAGCTCAGTATTTCGTCTTCTTCTAAGGACTACTTCAATGTGGCGACAGGAGACTGGGCCATCAATCACCAACCCTCTGCAACAATCCCGTCTTCGAGTCCTTTCGACGCCACTTTTAGCCTCAACTACAAACCCGCATGATTGGTCTTCCCTTACCACTCCTCCTCTGTCGGGAGGCAACCGCGAGCCTCTCAGAGCATACACCTTTTTGGTGAGATTAGATCTCTGAGGTGAAGAAATGAATATCAAATTAACTCCTACTTCCAACCCATAGCAGGCAAAGGAGCGACGGGAGTCCTAATCTGTCATCGAGGTTATCAGCTTCCCAAACTTGTATTGTGCCAGGAATTGGCCCATAATCAGTCTCCACCATTTCCTTAGGATCGAAACTGAGTGGTCCAATCCCCCTTCTTGCCTGGTGCACGCCCTTGAGCAGCCCTCGTCGCTCCGTCACAACCCCCTAACCTGCAAACCCTAGCTACTCTGCACTCCATCGCTTTCTTCAAAACTTGAGTGCCCATCAATCTAATAGTTTCTTTGAAGACTCTTTATTTTTACGTAAAGATAAATAAATATATTTACCAAGAATTACTCCCCGCCATAATTTATGTAACTCTTGGTATAAATTTAGATAGAAGTAAATATAGAAGTATGAAAATTTACTGAGGTTAGTTCCAAAACAAAATTTATGCAAGTTTGGTATAAAATGGAAGAATCATTTCTTTTTTAATCAAAGAAAACCCAATTGTGTTGAATAAGGTTGTAATCTCCAATAGGATTAAGCCCATATTAATGGAAAAAAAAAAACAAGGGAGTTAGATTTGTAGTGCTATTATGGGTGTTACATTTTTCTTATATATCAATGAGATTAGCTTGGAGATGTGTAGACTCATTTAGAAAAATTGTTGTAATAGTATGAAGAAATACATTTTTTTCATCTTTTTTTAACCCCAGTAAAGAGTAGGGTGTTGATAAGTGCCAAAAAAGCTATGAAAAACTAATACAATATATTAATTATACATCCTTTCGGTGATGATAACTTATATTATACCCGCAATGAGTAAAAGAATTTTCCAACCAAAATTTGTGTCCAAACAAAAGATTCAAAGAAGGAACCTTTTATGGATTTTTAAGGAACAAAATGTTTCATGTATTGTTAGATGAAAATTTCCCCTTGATTTGAAACATAGTTACCTGAGAAAGTTTGAAAGGGATTGAAATTCAAAGATTGATTAATGTATGATTAGAAATACTTGAAAAGTTAAACATTAACGAATGAGAAGTTGTGGACATGAAAGCACAAATTTAGATTGGAATGTTAGTTTACATATGTATTCATACAAGATGCATAACATTTCTTTAACCACAAGGTTTAATCTAGTATAGATGATACCAACCAATCATACAAAATTTTCAAAATAACTATTAACATATTATAATAATAAAAATCTGTGTAAAAAATTATGTGGCACATTTTAGGTTAATAATAATCACTTTAGATAAGAAGGAAGGTGTAGTAAAGTGTAATGTGTGAGGGAAAAGAAAAGAAATGACAATTTATATGAATAAGTATGAGGATCGAGAATAAAGATTTGGTACTTAGTTAAATGGAAAATAAATTTAAGTTCTTTACCATTGATAAATGAGATTGAAAAACCAATTGAATGATCTGCTAGAATGATTAGTTTGCAATATTGGGTGGATTTGACTTGACGAGCAATGGTAAGTGGTTAGCAAGGGGAAAAGAAAGTCATAGCAAGGGATGTTAGACATACGTTATCCAATCAATTACACACTTCACCCTTCACCTTTCTCACTTCATAAGCCTAGATTAGAGATGGTGCTTGTGTTTTAAAACTAAGGTTGGGTGGTGAATAACTCAAAGTCAAACAATTACTATAGAGAGTCTTGATTAAGATAACCATTCTTACTATTTAGTTTTTTATGTTTGGTCAAGTTATGCTATTTCCTTATGTTATTTATAGTTCATATGCACCTATGGACATTATTGGTTGTTCAAGATACTCATATATATATGACATAAGGAATTATTTCAAAAGGAAAGTAAGTGTGTTACATGCATATTTTCATATTGGGTTGTCCATAAGATATTGTTGTGAAAAAAGAATCTATAAAACTAATACACCTCATAAGGAAATTTTAGAAAAATATTTTTTATTGCATGAAAGTGGTGTGTTCATTAAGTTAACAATCATTGTGTAGAGAAAGTTAAATCTCAAAAATAAAATGTCCTCGTCATCCCTAGTGGTTGGTGGAAGAAATTTCTACTAATATCTAGTTAGTTTATTAGATGTTATAAATAGTAACATCCACCTTAGCGATATAATAAAACTAAATAAGGCCACAAGGTATCTATGGTCATTCCATGTACATATATTTTAGTGGAATATTTGAGAACTTTCACATTTTAGCAATGATAAACACATGGTTGAAATTTCCTTAAGCATGCATTAGATTTCAGATAGAATGCTACCAATACAATGTTAAAATACCTAGAGGAGAAAATGTTGAATTCAAATTTATGACAGTCCATAAATAGTGCTGGTTTATATTATTGTGACAAGGTTCCAACTATTACAACCATTAATGGAAATGATTCATGATTGAAGCAAATGATTAATGGAATGTAGATGGCAATGGAATACTATAAAACCCAAAATTAAAATAATAATAAGGATAATTCACAGACTCATGAATATTATTTTCGTAGTTGTTCACATCTTAATCTCTAATTACGATCTAATTCATAATATTTGCAAAGGATATGCTTTAAAAATATTAAAATTATTTCCTTAGTGTCTAATCGTGATTCATAGAGCCTCTAAATGTGCTTTGCATAATATTACAAGTCCGTGGATAATATTTCTCACCTTTCAATGTTCAATTGTGCTTCACTCCTTAGTATCTAGTTGTGTTTTGTATATAGTGTTCAATCTCTCAACCTAGTGGCAATTTAGAAAGTGTCAATCTAATATGCAAATGTGTAGATAGATATAGTTGTGATACTCTCATTCGAACTAACTCTAATTTTCAAAATTTCTATATCCAGGAGTTAGCATAATATTTTACATATATATTATTTCTCAAACAATTATGTCATTTAGTGAATGGATTATGCAAGAAGAAAACATATAGGTCAAAAATACATGAGTTTTTTTATATATATAAAAATTGAATGACCTATTCAAAAAAAAAAAATCCCATCACATAACATAAATTATTTATAATACCATATAATGTACTCATAAGATCTAGCGAGACAAGTACATCCCAATATCTGCAACTTGGGAGGATGCAGAGACTATACGTCGTGACTACCCCCTTACTTTTCGAGCATATGTGATGCCCATTTTGACTTAGGTAACTACCTATGCTAAGACTCTATTTCTAGTTCCATGTTATTCTATTGATAAATTCTATGTAATATTGTTGCATTTTAGTTAGACGGATGAAACTACCTATATAAATCATTAGATATATCGGGTATTGTTGATTAAAATATTCGATGTATGACTTATTTGATGTACGATTTACCTGATGTACGACTTACTTGGTCAGGATTTATCTAGTGTATAACTTCTCAAAGTTATTGGTGTTGGAAGTGTGACTTAAGAGGATATGGTTTATCTAATGAATGACTTATCAAAATTGTGATTTATCTAATGTAAGATTTACTTCCAGTATGTTTTTATGAAGTGAAAATTTGAGACATGGATGTTGGATTCCATACCATGAGGATTAAAATCACTTATCTATATATGTTTTTTTGTTGTGTATATGCATGAATGAGAACTAACCTGCATATTGGAAAGAACTATATGATATCCAATATCTACACCTCCGATGGGAAATGTTGACATATCCGGCAAGGGATGGTATGATGTACATTGTTCAATTACATTTTTTATCTACTTGATCTGCACTATTATGACATGGGTAAATTTTAAATGATATAGGTGACAATACTACCTGACTGGATTATTCAATGACAAGTATCCAACCAGCTTTATAGTGTGGGCCATAGTAGGGTGTTGACCCTTATTTTGAAGAGGGGTGGAGGCATTTCCCACTGTGTAACCTCCAAGCGTGGAATCGTGGGAAGGCAGTGATGGACACGCTACCCTAGACATGTGATGACGATTGCCAGTTGCCTGCTAGGGAAATTAGGTCGATATAGTCGACACTTCTACCATATTGGTTTTATCAGTGGTTAGATCGGTATAGCCGATGCCATAGTATATTACAACACATGACAGATAAGATGGGAGCGGAAGTAGGTTAGGAAGGATAGGAGGTTATATGTTATATTGGAGACTCTTGATGGGAGGTGGTATCATTTATTGACTTAATTTGACTACTATATCTCTCTATATTTTGTTATGCCTTATTTTCAAAATCCTTGTGTCATTTTCACTCTAAATTCGGGACAAATGTTTCTGAAGGAGGGGTGTATGTAATGCCCCACTTGATCCTATAAGGAAAATTTTGATTAATGTTTAATTAATCTGTAGAGAATGACTTATAGTTTTTGAGTAATATCTTCACTTGTGAAATTGAATTTTTTATTTTATTTTTACTGATATGAGTTTTATTATTTGTTATTTCGTTTCTAATCAAATCTTAGATAAGGTATGGTCTTCCCTCATTTATTTCTAAAATCAAATATCTAGATTTTGTACATCCAATATGTCTTCTCAAATCTACATTTGGATAAGGATGGTATTCTCCCAATTATTTTTGAATAAAATATTTATATTCATATATACTTTTGGATAAGATATGGCAAGAAATTCAAGGTTAATAAATTAAAAGGATGAGGTGGTAGTCATGGAATTGATGGTAAGTAGTTGAGGTGGATGAGAGGAAGAGAGATAAAAGGGAAGGAGGATGACAGGAGAGGGCGATATCCTTGGGTTATGTTTTGGAATTGGAGGATCCTTGGTCTTTGTTTGGTATTGGGGGATTCTTGGTATTTTTTTGGCATTGGAGGAATTTATTTTGGAGGAGAAATGTGGAGGAGGATAAGGGAGAGAATGGAGATAAATTTAGAGGAATCAAACTTAGATCTATGTGAGGGTGTTGACTCTAACATGGACAGACTATAGTTGGTTGGACTTGGGCTCGGAGGGCTAGGGAGCCTGTGGAGGTTCCCTGGGCTAGGAAATCAATCCTAGTTGGCTGGGAGGTAAATCCAATTGGGTAACGCAGTAGGAGCATCTCAATATAAATCAAAGGGCATCTCAACCAAGCTATTGATACATGTATTCTTCGATTATTGATTACTCATGTAAATTATTGAAAATGAAATTTCTTACTTTATGTGTTACAAATAAATTTTACTCACATTTTATCATCAATAAATGTTAGGATATAAATATATTATTTTCATGCTTATTGTGTTTACATTAAAACAACAATTCTAGGTTTAGTTAAAAGATCTCGGATTTATGTTCTCACATGCATAAACTTAGATCCAAAACATGAATAATATTTGACTACTTCCTTAGACTCGATCTATCTATTTATATCCAATTTAGTGTGCAGATACTATGGTCTCAAACCATGGTTTGAGGCCCACAGTTTGCCCTTAAAACCCTTTTACATCAAAAGAGGGACTTTGACCCACCCCAAAGCCCCTTGACCTATTCGCGCAGTGCACATATACAAAACTTATACAAAAAGATATCCAAAAAGTGTACCCCAGGTGACCCCACACATTAGGGGAATTTTGAGGTCTAAAATAGGCTTCCTAAGGAAATTATAAAATAATAGTGTAAATAATAAAATAAGATTTGATTACATCATCAAATTGTGGAGGGAAAAAAAAACTATTTTTTCAACTCGTATTTTCAACTTATCTCCCTACGGGTTTACTCAAATTTCGAGCAGAAATACTCGTTGGATGCAAAATTTGATTCCTCATCCAAGGAGTACACATGCTTCATACTTTTTATGGACCGTGCTACACGAAAAATGAGAAATACATGAAAATGTGATTACAATAACGTTGTTTCATGTATTTCTTATTTTTCGTGTAGCAGGGTCCATCGAAAGTATGAAACATGGGTACTCCTTGGATGATGAATTAAATTTTTCATCCAACGAGTACTACCGCTCAAAATTTGAGCAAAAATATAGGGATATAAGTTGAAAATACGAGTTGAATTTTTTTTATTTTTTATTTTTATATTATTTTTACTTTTTTACTCCAAAAATGGTGAATTATCCCCATGGTTGACATCATCATCTTGAATCCTATTGGTTCTTATAAAGTTTATTTTGGTTCTACATTTTTCTTGGGAGGCCCATTTTAGACCTCAAAATTCCCCTAATTCCAACAGGCCCCCAACACAAACATGTGACTCATCCCGAGTCACTGTGTCATGTGCTAAGCTCATCTAGGTTGTAGTGCATTGACAAAATATTTGAGAGGGAGCACCATTTCCAGACTTTGCACAACAGCTCCCTCCACTTGAAGAACCAATTTCTCAGTGGTGGGCCCTTCAGTGGCCAACTTGATACTTCTCTACGTCTACTGAATAGCCTTCAATGTAGTGTCCAAATTCTGTGATAGTTGCAGAGCCTCCTCATCCCATGGTTGCATTATTTCCTCCAACAGCTGATCTTTGCAATGCAAGTCCTCGATCTCAGTTTGGATGATTCGAACCTCCTATAGGAAGGCGAGGTACTGTGTAAGAACAAGAGTAGGCATCATCATCCTGATCTTCGAAAATTGTTGTTCCTTTATGTGCAGCTCATTGCGTAGCTGCTGTACCATAGGGTCATTCTGAATTGAAGTCCAGACGCCCATAGCCTCGTGCAAAATTTTGTCACACTACATGACTGTGGTAGCAATACTATCGGTGGAATGCTTCACTTCACCAGCCCACTTGGTTCAGAATTCAGGTGGAGTTTCTAGCTACAACCTCATTTTTAGATCAGCAATTTGGTGCTCGAACTCAGTGCAGACCATTTGGACTTCGGTGCGCGAAGCCTTCAATGCGGTTGCTAGTCCTTCCAATTTCTCTTCTGGGGAAGTTGTGGCCAAGACTACTAGTACTTCACTACATAATTGGTGGATGTTTTCTTCGAGCGCAGTGCACTGGGCTTTGGTTTCACAATAGGCTTCCTCCACTGCTTGTTGTTTCTATTGTGCTTCTGCGGCCTGCTGTTTTGACACTGTTATCACCCAAAAATTTTCAAAACATCATTGTGTCATGTTTTTTTTTTGTCATGGTTCAAATTAGGTTTAGAAGTCAATTTAGGATTTGGTTAAGGGTAGGTTATATTTTTATAAGTTCAAAGGTCATCATTAAGTTCAAATAAAGTCTTTTAAAGGTCCATTCAATGTCAAAATATCCATAATTTCCATTTGGGAGTCATTCCATAAATTTTTGGGTCAAAATTGTGCAATTAGCCAAGAAAACATGTTTTCATAGCGCCACTAGTTCAAAAAAGTTGATTTGCGCTACGAAGGCGCTAATAGTTTCATAGCGCAAACTGGGAAAAATACATTGTGGGCGCTACGAAAGCACTGTTTTGTAACCGTCTTGTCATTTGAGTTGGAAATTGTCATAATTTGTTGAGAAATGGTAGGTTAGTGGTATGATAGGTCAGTTAATGATGGGATTCGATGTACTTACCCATGCTGCAGTCATTATTGTCATGATAGGGCATGAATGAGGTGTAATTCAATTATGAGATGACATTTCAAATTCAAAATCTTGCTTAATTGGTCATACACATTTCTCTTGCCTCCATTCGAATGTCTAAGCTCTGACATGTCAAGCCAAACCTGTGGCTATTCAGTAAAAGTTTTTCTTCATCCTAATCAAGCGAGGCTATTTCATATAATCAAGTGAGGCTACTATTTCACATATTTAAGCGAGGCTAATTCAATTTTTCAAGCAAGGCTGAAAATTTTTCTGTGAAGCATGGTAGAGGAAAAGAAAGTCCACAGAGGGGGACACTACTTAAGATATGAGCCTGAAAATATGAAGGCTATAGTTGAAGACCCAACAGTGATGGAGGCATTCAGCAGAGTAGGTTGTCTTCGGTTTTGTGAAAAGCTGTAGGGTTGCCACACACAGGTGTCTAATTAATTTGCCTTGCACTTCAATGGAAAAACTACCAAGGTTGGGATGCTAAGTGTTCCAATTACACCAGAGATTATTGTTGCTATGACAGAAATACCAAGGGGTCAAGAAACTTGGTTCAAAAGTTTCAAATTTGATATGGAGCCATGCAAAGAATTCATGAAACCTGAGTATGCAGATATGGACCTCAATAACGCTATCCCTAGAAGCTGCATCAAAGACACTTATGCAAAGCTGCTTCTTAGCATCCAGAGATATTTTACATGTGAAGGTAGATATCATAAGGTCTATACATATCATTTCAATCTGCTTATGCATTTCATAGGTAATATTTCACTTGATTTTCCCTTTTACCTACATAGGATTCTTGCTAAAATGGCTGATAAAGTACAAGCCAAATATGAAGGTTTTGAAACATCTTTGTTTCATCATGCTTTGATGAAGTTATTGATTTTGAATGAGCTTCAGAAGATAGGCAGGGATTGGTCATGCTTTTTGTTTATAAATGGTTTTGATTTGGAAACACTAACTCTTGCTAGAAACCCTAAAACTAAAGAACTCCATCACCACTAGTAGCAGAGTCTAGTCAACCTGTGGTTGCAAAACCAAAGGAATTTGTAAAACTGAAGCCAAGGAAACAAGTTGAGAAAAGAACAGAGCAAACACAATTGCTTGATACACCAACTCCATTACCTGCAAAATAGAGGTCAAAGATTGTCAAAGAGGCAAAACAAAAACAAGATGTTAGTAGGTAGGAAATCAAAAGAGTAACAAGAAGCCAAGAAGTGGCATTAAAGGGAAAAATAGTTGCTACAGATACAGAGGATGGCCCAGTGATAAAGGGAAACTTAGATGACATCCTGCATGCAATTGACATAGAGGAGACACCCATTGTGCAAGCTGACTTCATTGGAGAAGATGAGCACAAACAGAAAAAAGCTAAGTCTGTAAAAAATCTTGAGTTTGAGGGTGAAAATGTAGCTTTTATATTTCAAGCTAGAAAGCCTTTAACTAGGCATGCTAAGAAAATTAAGGAAGTTGAAGAAACTATTGAAATAGATGAAGCCCCTGAAGAAGTGGTTGATCTCTCAACACCTGTAGAGAATCATACAGCCAGCAGAACAAAAGAGGGAAAAGAAGAAGTGACAAGGAAAACAGAGTTTTAACATCTTGAAGAGAAGTTGAGGTTAGAAAACCAAGAAATTGCTGTGATGAGAAAGAGGGCTAGAAAGCATAGTATTGAGAAAGCAGAGTTCAAAAGAATGAAGGAACTGTGGGAAGGTAAACTGGTTCTATGTCTGAAACCCCAAGCAGTGCAGAGCATTTTTTCACATGGACTGTCCTAGCAATAAAGGAAGCCAAATTTGTCAGAGTAATAAATACTCACTTGAGAGCTAGCAACGGGAAACTTAAAGGTCAAGTGGAAGACTTGGAGCAACAGTTGAAAGTGATTCAGGATGAGTTAAAGAACAAAGGTGCAAAATGGAAATCATTAAAAAATCAAAAGCCAAATCAAGTGAAAATTAAGAAGGAATCTCATGAAAATTGTGTTTTTCAGTTCATATGGCTTTTTGATTTAATGAAATAATTGTTATTTTGAGTTTTGGCACATTTATAGTTTTCACTTTGAAAAAATTGGACAAAATTTCTCACTCAGCAGTTTCGTAGCCCAAACAATGTAAAAAGAGTGAAAAGCGCTACAAAACTACTGTAGCAGCTTTTTTCACTCTTTCTCATCAATTTTTGAAGGGAAAAAGTATGAATTATGACCTGAAATTGCTAGGGAGGATGTATTAAATGATAATGAATATAATCTTGGAGGAAATAAATCAAAATTTTGAAGAAGAAAGGGTAAAGGATTTGCACTACGAAACTGTGTTGTTTTCATAGCACAGACTATTACAGCTCATTTGAACAATGTAAAGATGGTTTGGGACAGCTGGAGCTTAGGGAGGATTTTTTGCAGGTGTTACTTCAGTTCCTAATAGAAAAGAACCTCGAAATGATGAACTCATGATGGTAAAAACATTTCAAAAATGCAAAGGACCCTATGCCTAGAAAACAGGGGTCTGTTTCCTACTTTGATGGAGGTCAGCATTATGGTCATCAAGATTTAAAGCCAATCATCTAGATCCGACCAGGTGTTAATAAATTTGGAAAAGGATGTAATTTAATTAAGATAAGGTTGTTATAGATAGGTGATTAAGAGTTTGAATCCTATTTGTAATAGGACTATTTAGTAGATTAGTTGTCCTTTTGTAATAAATACCATGTCATGTGGTTAGGCAAGGTGTCAAGAATCAAGAGTTCAATGTATCTATAATTAGATAAGGTTATCTTATGTTGTAAATGATCTATAAAATATCAAGAAGTCGAATATGCTGAGGGTTGGACATTTTTAGCAAAGGACTTTGTTTATTGTAAGTGACTGGTTTTCAGCTTAATACAAAGGTTTCTACTTAGCCAACTTGAGATTCATAAAGAGTTCTAGTGTGTTCTTGTTCTAGTTTCATCTTTTTACTATCCTATGGAAGTGGCATTTGTTTATGTTACTCATAATTCATATTCGACGCTTTGACTTCCTATATAGACAAACTGACTGTGTTTTTTACGGTTTCACATGTATATCTCTTAACTAAACTTTGATATGCCTCAACTTCCATGCTAAGTAGATTGATTGGTTTTACTGAAACTATTTTGACTCCATAAGCCCAATGTGGACTTACTGATGTGATTTAAAACCAATATCTGTCATTTATCTGCTTATTACCCCACATAGAGTTAGCCATCTATACTTTATATCCAAATCATTAACCCTTGAGAGAGCCCTCTCAGGTTGACGAGGCTAAGCCTCAATCAAAATATTGGTTTGAAATAGTTTCATAAGACTAATTTGATTAGCAGCCTATCAGGTATAATTTTGTGATAACAAACACTACAACAGTTGTGTGAGCATGGGCCTCACGGAACTGAAGCTCATCTACGATCATGGAGTGCATCAAGTATATCTTTCCTGTAGGTAAAACATACAAATTAATGTTAATGTCACCACAACCTCTAAACTGAGCATGCTGGCTGGGGTCTACATGGATGGCCAACATAGGGATTTGAACAATACGAACATCCCCGGTCGTTGGTAAAGCTATGTCTAGCGGCTGCACGCTGGTTACATGCGTGCTCATTTGTGTCTGGCTCATTTGAGAAATGCTCGCCTAAATTAAGGCTCGCTTGCATTTTTAGTTCTTGGATGCCAACCCTCTTGGATGCCAACCTATACTACCTCGAGTGTAGTCTTATACTGCACTTCTAGATCCATCCATTAATCCTCTGTCGTAGATTGGACTGTTTTTGAAATTTCATTTAAGTCATATTTGGCTCGCGTCAGGACCTCCTCTTAAGTGCCTTTAGATCCCTTTATTTTCTTCCTTGATCCTCCATTCTGAGTTGCGGCACTTTTGCAAACATGTCACCTTCCAGTGTGACATTTTCGAGGATCAAAGGGATATTGATGCTCGATAACACCTTGTTGAGATCTTTTTGAACCCTTACTGATGGTTTACGTGGTGCGACATAGGTCAGCAATCGTGATAATGGGGCCACTTCGACTACATCCTCCTCTTCCTCCATAATCGTCTTGGGGAGCTCTATCATTGGTCTTTTTAGGCGCTCAGCCAAAGTGGAGTGTGGCTTTGAATTATTTTCCCTCAGTTATTTCCTTGTTCAATATGTTTGACCCTTCTTAAACTTCGTGGGCACAGGTGTTTCAACAAACGATGCAATAGGAACCTCTAGCGTAGCAGGGTCATCTCTGAGTCGTGTAGCTGTCATACTGGGTGAAATTGCGTAACCCAAACCCCTACAACACAACTCTTCCTCAAATCGCGGATCCAAAATAGACATAGACAATGAAAATGATGTAGAAATTGAAGAGCTCAGGGTAAATAATTCACTCAGAAAGAAAAGGGAACTATTGCGACCCCATAGGTCATATTTATACTTTTGGTGCATCTTCAACAGTTCCTTATGCATTAATGTGTCTCCATAAATGAAAAAATGGTCCCAAATATGGAAAAAAACCTTCATTAAATGCAACATAGACTCTCCCATAAACGGTAATAACGTTGTATTTTCTATATTTACTATCCCAATGGCTATTTTTTGGCAACTACGCAACCCAATCAACCTCCTCGCGCAGTTACTGTGCATGAGATGCACCTTCCTGCAGATCTGTCATCCCGTCTATGCAGATCTGATACTCCGACCCTATAGTCATTTGGAACACATAAGGTCATCCTTGTATGACTTTATTTGACTTCCATTGACATATCCGGGAAGGTATTCTCCACTCAATGTGGCCAGGTGCATTGAACCTCCATCACGGATTTCCTTAACAACATAGGGCCCGAACCAATGCATCTTCAACTTCCCTGGGTGGCGCGCAAACTTGATGTCATACAAAAATACCAAATAATATTTCCTTGAATACCTTTTTCCTGATGTTTTTATCATGCCATGCCTTCTTGCGCACCTTTTGAACTTGCTGATGATAATTAGCAATAAAGCGATATTCTTCTAGTGTGACCAACTGTGACTACCGTTCCTCCGTAGCATATGCTTCTTCAATATTAGTGAATGTTGAAATGCACAGACTGGGGACAATGAAATTCATCGACAACACAGCTTCTTTCCCATATACCAATGTGAAAGGTGTTCTACCATTCAACTTCTCACATGTGTTCCGATATGCCCAGAGAACTGTAGGTACATGCTCATCCGAGTCATTTCGGTTAGCATTGCACACCTTGCACTAGCATATTTGGCCCAATTTCCAATGACCAAAATTTCTCTATTGTGACACATAGGCATCCCAAGAGCGACACTTTAAGGTTGGGCAAAACTTAGTTTCCTGTACCGTCGCATATGCGACACTTATAATAACTATTGGTAGAGAAACACTAGACACAACACATGTCTTCATTTAGTCAATCTTTGAATGGTGATATTTATTGTCTCTATTCTGACATCATGTGTAGATTTCAGTATTACGACACCGATGCCTTCCCAGAATGTGTTGCAATACCAATGGCCTTTCATCACACATGTCGTCGCATGTCTGTCTATATTAGTTTTCCAGCAACAGAAACAATCGTCAAAAGTGCCATGATATTCGTCGCTATTCCGAAAACTCGCATAAAATTGTTGCGATGTTTGGGTCGTACCAGTGATGGAAACAACCGTCGGAAGTGTGACAGTAACAACCGTCATAAGTGTGACAGAAACAACTGTCAGAATTGCGACGGGATTCCTACAATTTTTTTTGGGGGTGGAAGTAACCTTGAGATGATCATCCACTTTAAGAATGAACTCACATTTTGCTTATGGCATGATAGCAGTAGTTGATAAAGGAGAAAGGAAGTTGTACGACCTCCCAAGAAAGCTAGGATGCAAGGCAGTTGTCTCAGTTGTCTTGCATCCTAGCCTAGCTAACTTGGGAGGTCATCGATCTTCATTTCTCATTTATCTACTATTGGCACCATGCCATAAGTGAAATTTGAGTTCATTCCTAAAGTGGATGATCATCTCAGGCTTACTTATACCCCTATAGAGGTATCTCCGGTAAGAATTTGGTACCTTTTTTATAAGATCAAGGGCATGTTCATTTAACAAAACTACATTTTAATAGCCCTTTGTGTTAATTATGTTTAGTTTAAATATTGCATGTGACCTTGAACAAATTAGGGGTAGCATTTCTTTACACAACAAATTTTACATGAAAAAAACACTAAACATCCAACACTATAGTTCATTGAGTTTGCTGAAAACCACATCGAAGGAGATGCCTTAATAAGTACTATTTGCTTTTTGTGTTAGCAATATCATCTAAATGAATATGGTGCAAATTTCATTCTTCAGTAAATATGTTTATTTTACTTTAAAAGAATAAATCAATATAGGAGGGTGTTTTCCACATATGCAGCTAGTTGTTACTGCTCATGATGCAAGAGGATTTGTACCTACACTACCAAGTCATTCAACATCCATAATTATCTATACAATAAATACAAGTAATATTTGTAGTATTTTTTACTCTAAGATTAATTCTTATGATAATGTTAGAACATATGTTGACAATGTCAAAACATACTATATGTCTTTCTCAAGTTAGCTTTAAACATTGTGTTTCAAACACATGAATTCAAGCAAGTTCATAAATTCAAGCAGGTATTCAACAGAATGTGTATGTGCAGAATTTCGTGTTATTTGATATTGCCTCTGGGTATATGTAATTGATAAGTTCTATTTTTTCTGTCTTCCAGAATCAATGGTAGTTTAGAATGTATCTGTCTTATGAAAAAGGTAAATCTTGTATAAGATTTGAGAGAATTAAGTGAGGGGAGAAACTCTATTGTAGGCAGAGTAAGAATATAAGTTTCAAGTTGAGAACTAGAATAGAGGGTTTTTTATGGGAGGAAATCCTAGAGAAAACGAGAGAGGAACTCATAAAATGGTAGTGATGATGCATCTGAGAAGAGGTTCGGTACATACGAAATGTATGTGGAGCAGTTGAATGAGTTTAATATGAAAGGGAATGACTGGCACTTTTGGAAATCTTGAGTCAGCTTTATTACAAGTGAGCATGATTGTGATTTACTTGTAAAGTGATGATGGTGTATGAAGCATCAACGGGTTTAGCTATGTCTCCTCAAGGTGCCTTTTATTTTCTAAATGAGTGGAACATTGCAACAACTTGTGTGAGTTACAAGAGGTACAAGTATTAGAAATCATGTAGCATCAAGGTCTAGTGCTTTGGTTATCCTAGAAAAAGTTCAAATAAAGTGGCCTCATCGAGAAGCAATTTTACAACCTTAACATATTGTATATTGTGGCATGATAAAACCAACTATGCTTCAATCATAATCTCACTCTCCTTACTATTAGCGCTGGGATAACAATGTGAGCCCTAAAAATTCAAAATGGCTTAAAGAAAACCTGATAGATATGGATATCAAGATCCAAGCCATATTAAAGTTGATTGAAGAGGATGTAGATTCATTTGCCAAACCTACAAATATGTTTTACAAAAAGTGACCAGATCTTGTACATTTGGTCGAAGAGTTTTATAAAGCATGTTAAGATTTAGCAGAACGATGTGACCACATCTTTGGGGAATTGTGCCAAATGCATTATACCATGGTAGAGGCATTTCCAAACCAAATTCAACAATAGAATAGATTGATTCATCTTGATGCTGATGAAATTTAAAAAACACTTATGAACGATAAAAGAAATCACAAAGCCAGATGTGTAATAGGGATGCACTATCTTTCTAAGAGGCGGATGATGGAGGGGAAGTTACAAAACTAAAGGGTTCAAATTAGGTGAATGAAATAATTATAGAATATAGAACCACTAAGAAAAATGAATCACAGTTGCAAGAGGAGTTGAATTTTGTGCAAGAAGAAAACTAGAATATGAAAGAAGAGTCATCATCTCAAGCTGAATAAATCAGTAAGTTGAAGGAGCAAGTATTCTCCTTGAAGAAGACTAATGGAGAACATGATCAAGAAGGACATGTACTGAGACTGAAATTAGAAGTTGAACTACAGGAATATTAAAAAATTGAAACATAAATTCAAAATTTGGAAGCAGAATTGTAGAAGTTGGAGGGGAGCCTTGGAAAAGGAATCCGGTAGATGATTGCTTTTTGAGATGAGTTTGGAAGTGGATTGGATAGGATCTGTAAAAGGATCAAGGATCTCTGATCGTTCTCGTTTAATGAAAATTATTTTCCTTCAAAGTGCGTAGATTCACTAGATCTACTAGTCTTTGGTTCATCATCACTATCAGATCTATGCTTCAGAGGGATAAAAATAAATCCTTTCTTTGGGTCTTCGCGGTAAAGTTTTCCACTGCACGTATTCGAGGTTCTTCAAGGAATTCAAGAAATATGTTGACACAGAGAGCCCTATTCACACAATAGCATCTTCAGCAAAAAATTCAATGAGCGTAAGAACTTAACTCTAGGACCCTTGAAAAATTTTCTTTCTACCTCAGAGTATGACACAAATTGATCAATGGAAAATATAGTCACAAATCCTCCCAGGAGATGATCGATCCAATGATCTACTAGATGGGTGATCTTTTTGTCTAGATTTTCTAATTTTTGAATCAATTCAGGAGTCCATTTAGTGATTGTGTCATCCTTTTTGTAGGTATTGAATTCAGTCAATCACGACAACCACTCCCACATCTCAATTTAAAAGGAGCAAAATAATATCTTGTAAACTTATGTATATATGTACTTCTGTACCAATTTTTTAGCAGATATCTTAGAGCTTCGATTCTCTTGGATCGTAAATTCAAGGATATTTCTATCCAGCCAATCTTGTAATTCGTTCTACAAAGGGTGCCACAACATCAAATCTCCCTCAAAATGATCACGGTCCTGGAAACAGAACCATTTGTTGCCTTGAGGGGTCCTGACCCAAGTTCAAATTTTATCACACAGCCAACAAGCCCTCCAACTACTTGCCCTTTCAGCAATGACTTACTTTCGCAGATCAAAGTCTCACCCAAAGCAGTATGGGGGGTGTTGGAGCGAGGTTTTCGCACCCTAAGGAAGAAAATAATCTAGTAACCCTAAATAGATTGATTGTAGAACTTATATCGATCATAAACATATGTGTGCAAAAATATTTATCGGATTAGAGACACATAATCATAGATCACTTCATCACAAATGTATAATCATAGAACCAGATCCAGATCTATATAATGTGTAATCAATTAAGAATATTTATCCACGTATTCAATCATCAATATAACTTAACAAAGAGCAATAAATAGATAACACAATGTTTTTGCCAAAAGCAGTCCTTGTATTAGAATCAAATCAATTCAGTACATCATACTTTCCCTTACACTTTACCCTTCCATGCACATAGCCAACAGATTACGCACATAGCCAGGACTGGTCTCCATGCACACAACCAGCAAGAGCCTTTCTACCAAACCGAGACTGAAACCCTTACAAAAGTATCAAAGACACATAAAATTAGATCCAAAACATGAATAATAGTTTACTACTTCCTTAGACTTGATTTATCTATTTATGTCCAATTTTTTGCACAGATATTATGGCCTAAAACTATGGTTTGAGGCCCACATTTTACCCTTAAAACCCTTTTACATCAAAAGAGGGAATTTGACCTACCCTAAAGCCCCTTGACCTATTCACGCAACGCGCATATACAAAAATTATACAAAACGATATCCAAAAAGTGAACCGTAGGGGAACCCGCTCCAACATCTGCTCTAGATCCTATCTCTCCTAGCTATATTTACTCAGCTATGGAACAAATTCTCTTGAAAGAATGGAATTCCTCTTCCTCCTAGTGGCGTGGTTATAACATAGCTCGATAGCCTACTAGTAGTTACTTTTGACTACATCAACTCTTAATTTTAGTTACAATGTAAAATAATATAGAGACTTTTACATCATAATCAAATGGATAGCCCCTTTTCCATGAGTAATGGGGGTTGACACGACATCTTCCTGAACTATAAGTGTGAAAATAGGAAGATCAACTTTTGAGTGGCATAACTTTTTCATTCAGAATTTTCTTGAAGTGCTTCTTGCACTATTGAAAATATCTTTGTGTGTATAATAGCATGAAATGTTGTGGAGGCAAAGAGGAAAAAATTTACCCCAAAAAAATGTCATTTGATGCCACAAAATTCTCCCATAAGGTTTTAGACCTTGTTTTTCCAAACTGGGTCATGCTAATAAAAAAAGTATTGTGAGTTGATTCCTCCACTTTTCCCACTCCAAATGCATCAAGATAAATGAAAAAAAATACAATGATCCAATCCAGATCATACCTCCCCATTTTGGGAAGCTTTTAATCCCCACAATATTCTACTAAGTGAGGTGAGGAAATTTTTCCTCCGCCTTCTCTGTGGTGTACCGTTTAGCTTTTCCTCGAATATATCCCTTCAACCCAATCTTCCAAAGGTCATGCTTCCCCTTTCTTTTAGTTTTGTTCCTCTTCCGAAAAATTTCATTTTCTGTCAACTCTTCCTGAGAATCTGGTGCCAAATCCTCCACATAAGGTAGAACGTGTTCCTCTTCCTAATCTATCATGGAAGGCTAATAGAGTTTCAATTTCTCTACATTCACAACTAAGTAAATGCACATATATGGTGGTAAAATAAGTCGACAGGAATTATCACCAGCCTTATCCAGTATCTCAAAGGGACCATACCTCAGATCCTTAATTTTATTACTAGGCCCCCACCCTCTCCTTGTTCAACTGTAACCATACTTTGTCTCCCACCTTGAATGACTTCTATATTATGTGTTGATCATGCATGGCCTTATACTTCTCCAAATTTTGCAGTTTTTCTTGTACCTATAGTTGGATCTTCTTGATCTTATCTATAATTTTTTCATCCCTCAAATAATCTTTTATAAGATCTTCCCTCACTCCTCCTTGTTGCCCATATGGAATATCCAAAGGTGAAGGTGGCAAATTTCCAAAACAAGTTTACAAATGGGGACTTTCCTATAGAAGTGTGGACTTCTGTGGTATAATAATGTTGTATATATACAAAATTTTCATCCCAGATCTTCGGATGCTTCTAGTTGTATCCCCTTAGAAGTTGCACCAAATTCTTGTTGACTACTTCTATCTGTGGATGGAACATTGTAGATATCTTCAACTTTGTGTCCATCTTCTCCCACAATGTAGTCTAGAATGCACTGAGAAATATTGTATCCCTATCTGAAATGATGCTAATTGATATCCCAAAGTGCACCCAGACCTGTCCAAAGAAAAATTTCGTTGCTTCATTCCTATTGATGGTATTTTTACAGGGCATCACAACACACATCTCATTGAACCTATGAACTACCACAAATAGGTATTCATGTCCCTTCCTGGTTATCGATAAACCTCCCACAAAGTCCATATAAATTCTTCCCCAATGATGAACAAGTACAACTAAGGGATGATATAGACTCTTTTTCCTATTACTAGGCTTTCTAGTACAACAAAGCATGCATCCTCTTATGAACCTAGCTACTTATTCTTGCATATTTGGCTAATACAAATACCTCTACAAGTTAGCCACGATATTTCCTACACCAAAGTGCCCTGCAATCTTAGAGGTGTGAGCCTCTCTAATTAGCTGGAATCACTCACCTTTAGGAACACATAGTTTATCCAAAATTTAGAGTAAACCATCCCAGATATGGTAGTCAACAGTTCTATCACCATCGCGCACATGACTCTAACTCTGCAACTGTTGACAAACCTACCTGAAGTCCTCATCCTATGAATATACCTCTCTATATGCATTGTGGGTGAATGGCTCCATGTGCATAAGAGACCCCAAAGCTGTAATGTTCGATGTGGGTGGCCTTAAAATCATGTCATCCAACTTGTTTGTGTTTCCCTTCTTCTACTTGATCACAAAATGAAATTTTTTTAAAAGCCCCATCCACATGTAATTCATGGTTTGTTGTAGCTTACTTTGGGCCTGCAAGTACTGTAATGGCTGGTGATATGTGTGGATTACTGTTTCCTTTCCCATCAGATAATGCTTCCACTTCTTCATAACTTGCACCATGGAATAAATATCCTTATTGTAGGTAGGCTAGTTAAGAAATGCCCCATGAAAAACCTCTAAATGGTAACGTACAGGCCTTCCTCTCTACATCAAGACAACTCCCATAACGTATCCATTCACATTTATCTCCACTTTGAAAGTTCCTTGCAAGTTTTGCAATTCCAGAACTGGTTCTAACTAATCTTATCTTTAACTACTCAAAACCCCTATATTGACCTTTTCCCCATTGGAAACTCTTGCCATTTTCTATTATGGTGTGGAGCGGTGCTGCTACTGCTAAAAATGAGGCTACAAATTTCCTCAAGTACCATGTTGTCCTAATGAAACTCCTGAGCTCAGAAACATTATTAGGCACTGACCATTTGATGATGGCCTCCATCTTGTAATGATCTATCTTCAACTCTCTTGCACTGATAACCTACCCCAAATACACTAAAGACTACTGCACAAACTCACATAGGAAAAATCAAAGGAATCTGATTTCCAGCACCTGCGTCAAATGTGAAATATGCTCCTCCTAAGTAGAATTATATACCAGTATATCATCCAAATAGGCAATATCAAATGAATCTATAAAATGGCACAATATATCATTCATTAATCTGACATAAACATAGTTGGTGTATCACATAGGCAAAATGGCATGGATAACCACTCATACAAACCTTGCATGGTTTTGAAGGAGGTACTCCATGTATCTTCTTATTTGAATCAAACCCGGTGATATCCAGACTTCAAGTTCAACTTGGTGAAGTATTTTTCTTTTTGCAATTGATCCAACAAATCATCTATCCTGGGAAGTCGATATCTGTTATTCAGCATGATTTTGTTTAATGCCTTGTATTCTCTACACATCCACCAAGTCCCATCCTTCTTCAGAAAAATAATGATGGGCGACCCACATGGTGATGTACTTGGTCGAATGACACCCTATTCCAGTAGCTACTGCAACTATTTCTTCACCTCACTTGCTTCCATAACAGAATGCCTATACAACCCAATATTCAGTAATGGGGAGTCTGGCAATAGTTGATGTTCCACTTCCTTCTTACGTGGTATTCATTTAGGCTCTCGGAACACATCCATGTATGCTTGTAGAAACTCCCCCAGTTGTTGTTTATGTTTCTTAGTACACCCCTCTTGGGATGTCTCACCTCTTATTGACTCCTCTATACACTGAATTTGTCTTAAAAATAGTAAAGCATACTTCTTGCTGGAACTGATCAATTTCTTGGCTTGGTTGGAACTTACCAATGAATTTTTTTACTTTCCTTTGTACGCATTGATGATGAATTGTTTTTCATCCTTGATGAGTCAGTATTGGTTAGCTCCTGATGAATATTGAATCACACATGTACATGTATTGACTACCAAACACAACTCCACATACATCAAGGGGAACCACATCAAGATCTAATTCATCAATAAAATCAACACTGATAGAAAAATTAATTTTTCATTGTTTTTTTATCTTCAAATTTGCATCCTTATTTACCCATCCCAATGGATATGGGTTTGGATGATCACGAAATTCCAACCCGAAATTATTGACCAGCTCTGTTGTAGTGATATTCTCCTGCGATCCTAAGTCAAATAGAGCATCAATATTTGTCTTCTTGACTTGTATCTTTATATGGAAGAGTTTGGCCATTTCTTTCTCTTCATGTTGCTGAAGGATACTCGAATTAACCTCCTTTTATACTATCATACTAACGATCTTCACATCCACTTCTGAGATGCTTTCAACTTCGTTTCTCGAATCAATGTCCATGATATTATTCTTTTTCTTATCTTGCTTCTTTTTCTTTGGGTTTAGCTCTGGATGCAAATTCCAACACCTTTCCTCTGTATGGCCATCAATGTTGTAGTGGTTGTAGTGGTTGCTAGGATCTTTCCAATGGTCTATTGTGGTTTTCGTCTTCTTATATTTTCCCCCTTTTTTCTTCTCCTTCCCCTCCTTAGAAGGGCCTAGTTGCTCCTTCTACTTCGATCCAATTTATTGTGCTCTCTTCAAGCTTATTTTCACCAGATATTGTGCTTGTACACAATCCACATCCACTGATTTGTGCTTTAACAACATCACTTGCTCACGCATATGGTTATGCATAACCACCAAATACTTGAGGAGTACATATAGGCTCTTTGGAGAGATGTGCTCCTACATGCTTTGGCCCAAATATTTCCTGAAGTGACTTAATGAAGGTTTTGAAATATTCCCACTTAGTTACTCGAGGTTCTCCCTCCACCCTCAAATATTCTATGTGCCCCCCCCACCAAGTTAGTGCATGACCCTCTAATTTCAGCTGCACGAATGATATATTTTTTCCTTGATGTGATGGACACTGAAATAAAATTCCAGTTGTTGCAACTAGTGGTCGAACTTCAAAGCATCGATATCATTGTGGTATGACTTGATATCAACCTTTGCTTCCATTTTAAACATGGACTGTGATTGGTTCATGACACTCGAACTTCCATCTACATTCGAACCCCCATCTTCTCCAAATATATCCAACTTTATATTCTAGGCTACCATGAGGAGGATTACATTACGGTTGATATCTACGACTTGTTTTTCCAGCCACGTAAACCTCAACTTTGCAGTTTCACGAGGTTCATTTACATATTCGTCACACATGATTATGGTTTTATGATTTTAGGCCCCGCCAATCTAGACCCCTACAATATCCACAAAATACCCAAATAAACCTACTATGATACTAAATGATTCGTAAACCGATGTGGATATTCCACTGGATAGTTCGTCACAACAAATATTATAATAATATATTAAAATACTAAGATTTTAAACTATTGCAATATTATTAAAATTATAGATTTGTAGATTTAATTGTAATTAGTACATGAATGAAAATGGAAATTATGAAAAAAGGTAGAGAAAGAAAAAATAATCTCACACACACACAAGACACAATATATGCTCTTTGGGAAACCATTTCGAGAGAAAACCTAGCTGAAGGTGAGGCGACTTTTCTCTCTTTCTCTCTCTGGAAATATGTATGCAGGTAAAAAGAAGTAATACTTGTGGCCCATGGGCTGATATAATGCAAAAATCCTCTCTGTGTGATCTACCTCCTATCCCTCTTGACTATCTTTTCTGAGCTATGGAAAAACACTCTCTCAAAAGAATGGAATGCATCTTCCTCCTAGTGGTCTAGTTATAACACATCCCGATAACCTACTACTAGTTAATTTTGACTACACTAACTCTTAACTAGAGTTACAATATAAACTCTTTTAGAGTATTTTACATCATACTCACATGGAGTTGTATAGGTAAAACCTCTCTGCGGACAGAGACGGTCCTTGTAGCCCTAGAGTGGGTCTAGCAACAAGGGAAACAAGCTACCACCTACTTTCCTAGATCATAAATAAATCATATATCGAAAGAGATGGCCTACCTCGATCAGATGCTGTGATGTTTCTCTTCGTCGAAGCTACTTGATCCTTTTATTCTCCAAAACTTGATATCTGTTGCTACCAGCATTTCAATTACATGCACAAGTGACCAAGAAACAACAAGAAGCATATAGGTGAAACATGCATATGAAAATATAACCTATCTAACTGATCAAGGAATGCTAGAATTCTTAATCATAAACGTGAAAAAGAATGTAAAATAAATATCAGTTGTATCATATTATTAATATAAGAGGAGTTACAATCGACACCTTGATGTCGAAGCTCTCCTTCAATGGGTTTGAATCTAGACACGTCTCCAAAGCACTCGTTTTCAACTTAATGTGAGAAAGCTAAGGGCTCAAATATCTCCTTCAAAGTTTATGACAATCTTAAAACCTCTCTCTGTTATGCTCTTCTATATCTGCTATAAATAGCAGAGGCATTGGAGGATGATGAATTTATAGAGATGGAGGAGGGGACATGGATCCACTTATGATGGGAAAATGGCTTATCTCTTTGGGAGGTTCCTCTTTGGTAGGAGCAAGAGTCCCAAGGAGGAAGCTCGACCATATCCTAACCAAAAAACATCCAACTCTCTGCTCTTGAATCTTCTAGACAGTGATGCTTCATTTCATTTTTTAAAAATATTCCAAAAGTGGATCAGCATGGGTGTGATGTCCATAATAGCGCCGATCGGTACTACTCACAAGCTTAGGATGGGTCATCGGTGCTAGTGAGACATACAAGGGTCGCACTACTCCAAATAAGTATGTTTTTAGGGAGATACTGTAGGAATGATCAACAGAGAGTTTGTTCTTCAGACTCTAAGGGATGCAATGGCATATTTTCATGATTGAAAAGGTACACAAGGATCACTGTTAGGGTCCCCCAGGATTCAGGAACAAGGAGTATAGGGATAGTGAAAAAATTTTGTGTAACAGATTCCCCCTAAAGTATGAAGGTAGAATGAGAGTGAGGGATGAAATGATTTACAAGAACGTGCCAATACCAAGACGCTGCCTTCGGAAAACCTACGAATCAAGTACATATATACAACTGAAATCTCTGATATAAATACATTAGTATAATGCATGGATGCAACCATCCATAAAATAGATCATGTAATAGGATCCATGGCATAGACACAACAATCCAACAATAAGAAGGATCACAAATATGGACTCGGGTATGGTCGCAGCCATACTTCAAAAGGAGTCATGTATACAATCATGAATAACTCATATCGCCTCACAACCTAGATGTTATTAGAAAAAATCCAGGGTCTTGTGCTTTTTCACGACTCAATCAAGTACAAATTCAGGCATGTGAATGAGTGAGATGAAGTTTAACATGCAAAAAAATTGTCTGATTACCAGTAAATGATGTAAACTATTAATAGGCGTGAGAGAGACCACCAATAATGGCGATGGCCCTCAAGGTACTAACAGTATAATCCAGGAGATTTGAATAAGGAACTAAATTTGAACACTCATGAAATCATCTGATCGAAGGCCAATGAGGTGAACCTATCGTTGAATGCGAAAAAATTGCCATTAAGGCATGCAGGCTCTAAGGTACTGAAAGGATTCTCTAGATTAACTTCCTAGATAATGAGTTGAATTCGACAGGAAGCAATCTGTCGAAGGAGGGCCATGATGTATCCCACATCATTGACACGAGACAGAGGAAAAATATGGTTCTAAATCAAGACTAAACAGAGAATCAGGTAATGAAAAACTATAGAAGGAATTTCTCTTGAACATATCGGTGACACGACTCTGAAGTTTTCCAGTATTTGACTCAAATGGAATTAGAGGTCATGTTGACAAAATTGCTAATTGAATGAGAGGCAAAAATATTTCCCAAATCCATGGAGGTAAAGTGACGAATGTAGGATGTCCCCAACCCGACACGAAATACAGACAAGTGTCATGTTCAAGAGCGACATACTCTCGATACAACTAATAAATACTTCCATTTTTCCCACACCATTTCTGGCCAGTAACCCAATAATTTTTTAATACAAGTTTGAAGGGGATAGCATATTTTTGTCATATAAGTTTTTCCTTCAGACAAATCCATCCTAGTGCATTTTGCGAGCCCTAGGAAGGAGGAACTCGGTAGCGTCATGGTGACGATTCCAATTTCGTTAAATTTTAACAAGTCTGACAAAGGTGAAATTCAACACCTTTCATGTTTAGAGAGTTTGAAAAGAGGTTGAAAATAAATCTCCATAGGGCCATTTTCGTATATAGTCTCTCGAATCCGAAAAGGTAGAAAACAAAGTTTGAGAGAACCTCTTATTCATGATTGACTAAGGTATTCCTTTTCCGTAAATAGTTTATCCTAGCCCGAAAAATGGGTAAACCTATACTGGGTAAATGACATTTTGTTTACTTTAAAAAGTTCAAAACAACAAATACTCGACAATATTTTCATATTTTGAGAGTCATAAAAGAGCTTAAAGATGACACCTCCTGAAGGAACGAGTGGTATAAAGGATAACAACTAGTTCCGGTTATGGTGGAACTACTCAGAACAAGTAAATATTGGGAGGTTGGCTAACAAGACCACTCATTGCAATGGTTCCTCAGGAACGGGTAAAACAACCAAGTGAAGTCGTAAGATCGGCCAAGAATATGGTGACGATGGAATGAGAAAACCAAGGCTCATCTGGCAAAACATGTTGATAAAATGGAAATCACGAGAGGTATAATGAGAGTGGTTTCATTTTTACACAATCTTGAAAACATGGAAAACTATGCTTAGAATTGGTTTCATTTTTACACAAGCTTGAAACAAATATAAACTATGCTTGACACTGGTTTCATTTTTACAGAAGCTTGAAACATGGAAACTATTCCTGGAATAATATTTCATTCCCCCATCATGGTGACTCAATTCGAGGTTCATGCCCCCCAAGCTTAATTTCTTTCACCTAAGTAGACTGTTAGTTACTAACAGGTGGATGGAATGAAGGTTCATTTACGAGATCAAGTGAAATACTCGACTTGGATTTTAGGAGATCTAATCAAAGACACAAATTGAAAGGGTATTTGTTTAATTTTTTAACGAGGTTGGCAGAGTAAATGAACTATCCTCATGACACCTTGTTTCATTTGTTAAAGAGCTTGGCACAAGAAAAGGAACTATGCTCTGGAGGACTTGTTTAATTTTTTAAGGAGCTTGACACAAGAAAAGAAACTATGCTCTGAAGACCTGATCATGACATATAATAGGTCATGGCTTCCAAGAGGGTCTCATCTTATGGGAGAACGACACTCTAGAAATCGGGGTCCAATGCCCCCAGTACAAGGTACACGACATCATTAACGGCACCATCATTGGATGCGAGCATGGAACAAGTTGCTACATAATTGACCTAGGGCAGGGAAGATACCACCGACGGGTAAGGACCATTAAGGGATGATGATCGAATAGGTGTCATATTAGGACCAATGAATGAAAGTCTATCAATGGTCACAATTCAACCTTCATGTGTAAAAAAGATCACACAAAAGACGAAAGAGACAAGCGCTCCCATGACACAAGTATAGTCACGCCCCAGGAGTAAGTTAAAATCCAAGGGCCTTGGAAAACCATCACATCTATATAGACTGGTTCCTCTGTTAAAGGCCAACAGATTCTAACTAATGGGCACAAGCTCGAGAGAATCGAAAGCTTTCTAGGTAGTTGAGGACATAATACTAATAGATGTACCTTCATCTATAATCGTGCTAGGTACTGCCACATTATAGACCTGTACTGTGATCTCAAAAGGTACATAAGAAGTAAGCTGATATACTGCTAGTTGACTCCAATCAAAGGAAGCAACCAAAATACATGGAGGGGTTTCCATAAAAATGGGAAGATTGTCCACTTACATTGTGGGAGCAGGAGGAGCACCTTCTTGGACCGCGGGAATGGGAGGATCTCCCTCCAACCATGGGGAATCTGAGGAAAAAAAGAGGAGCTAATTGGAATGAGATTCAATCTCTACGGAAAAGACCTAATGAACCATAGGTGGAATCAGGTCATCCTTTTTCTCAACCAATGATGGGTCAGGAATGGACTCATGAGACTGACTTTCAGAGAGAGCATAATTGACAATATATGAATCTTGATCAATTACTTGATTAATATTGGAGCACTCAAAACTTCCGATAACCAACAGGAAGACGAGACTCAGAATCCATACGGGTATCCAGCACTTTAGAGGCATCATCCATATAAGGACAGAGGTGAATGGGATGGCTCCCTTCACATAACCTACAGTGAAATTTAATCTTAACATGTTTCTTATGAGTCTTAATATCTCTAGCCGAGGGTTCATCATCAGCATGATATCCAGAGGTTGACGACAAAGGATGGTGAATCATACCAACGGACCACCCTTCTAACACCTTGGGAATACCAGGGAAATCTCTGAGAAGATGGTCACTCTAGCATAGCTTACAAGGGAATTTGAGTTTGCAGGATAAAGTGGTAGATTTTTCCATGTCAAATGCATTGGTAGTGATGGTTTCTGGTTTGACCCCTTGCTTATTTCCATTATTCTTCTTCGACTTCTCCTTCTTCTTCTTAGCCACCTAGTTACTAGAATCCATATTTTCACAAGGCAAAGATGAAGAACGAGGTGAATAAATGGGAAAAGAAGGCGAGGGGTAAACCTTAAGATCATCATGGGGTTTACATCATTCAGGTGTAGGATAACTTGGTTGAGAAGCAACTTGGATGATTGAAACCACGGGGGTTGAAAATAACCAAACTGGAAGACCAATGGTTAATCCTGAGAGGGACAACGTTGCCATATAAGGAGCACCAACATTTCCAAAAGAAGGAAAAGGACCAAGATTCCCATTCGAGGGGATTCATTGGTTGGTAAGCTCAGGGACTATTGCCATTAATCTCAACCTAAGATCAACTAAGGAGATGTGCACGGGTAAAGCGTTATTGTGGACAATAAATTTTAGGAATTAGACACAAAATACACCAAATAAGGGTAAACTAGGCATAAAGGATTACCAGGTATCCATGAATAGAAATATACACCTTAGAAAGTAAATTTACTAAGGACTTAATGTACGATAGCCAATCTCCCTGAATGTTGTGTTCGGTGTATCACATCTACAAGGTGACCAACTCGGTTACCTATGGTAGGTTTGCAGCCTAAAGGTGTCTCCAAAAATATACTCGTTGGTACATGGGAGCCCAACTCCATAGCAGTGTTGTATGATGTGTAACTGTTGAATGAGAGTGTCCAAAATATACTTATCATAAATCAATATACTTCCATACGTGGGATGGGATATCACCCTCAGAATGTAATGCAGACTGTTACGATAGCTCCTACATTTTACGAAGTCAGAACATGTCTCTAGCCTAGACCACTAAATGTTTTGCGTTAGGTTCCAAATTCTTCTTAGGTTAATTGAGGTTCGTTGTTAATTTGATATTGATTACAGTTTCAATTTCAAGGCTCAAAACGATTGTCACCCCAACACCTATGATGCAACTAACATGAGAAAATAATTCTTTCAATTCGACGAAGACTATCTACTTAGGGAAGAGTTTCAAATAGGTATGAAACAAACAACAATGAAAAAATGAAGCTTTTCTGAACTATATCACTCACACTATCCCAATCCAAAAACAAAATATTCCAAGATGTATACCATGCAATGTGATCTATCCAAAAATATTTTTTGAAAACTCCGCAATTGTAATCTATGCACAATTTCCTTTTTCTTTCGGTGAATGAGATTGCACTCAAAGCACGTTCAAATTTCAATCATTAAACAATATAATCTAAGTTCAATGATGAGACTCAAAAAATGATTTCTGAATGCAACTGAACTAATGCATTTTCGATGAAATATGAATTTTGAGGTGAAAACTAGATGAATGCATAATTTTCTTTTCTTTGTATGAGTAAAATGCAAAAAGGCACAAAATGGAAGAAAAAAAACACTTTTTTTGAGTATCCCAAATGAATTTCTCCAAATGCTGCAAAACTCAAAGAGTTGAAACACTAAAGAGATTTTCTGGATCACTTGCTCAAAGACTCTTCGCTTTTCACAATGAATAACACACAAATAAAATTTAATCCTTTAGCTAAAAAAAACAAATGTGATCTATGCTTGTGTCAGAGAAGAGAGAATAAAATGCACATGGGATGGGCATTCGAAAACCCTAATCAGATAAACCAACCGAAAAACAAAAACAACCAAAATCAAAAGGTTGGAGTTAGATGACAAGACTGACTCGACAACAGGTATCCAATGAGGCATGCAATCAATCAAATGACTCGAAACACCTAGAAACTCTAGGATGAAGAGGATGCACAATTTAGAGGAGAGAAGACCAAATATGGGCTGATGAGACAATGAAATCACTGAATAGAAGAGAAATAAGATAAAATTGAGCAGAGAAAAGAATTTGGAAGGGTAAGACACACTGGAATTGAACGAAGGGAAACCCTAAAAGAAATTACGTAGAAACTGACGTGCCTGTGAAGTTGCACCTTGTGATGGAAGGTGATAAGCGCTTCAGTGTTAAAACATTTAGCATTGATCAAGGAAAATGATAAAAAATAAAAGGGTTTGACTAAATGAAGCTAGGCTTATCACTTTAGAATAAGGATTGATTACTGTAAGCAGTCACAAAATCCAAAAACAAAGGAGAGGTGGATATTTGACAAAATATGGACGAAAAACCAAAAAACTCAAAGACTAAAAAGAGACTAATGGAAATGAATCCCCAGTGGAGTTTCCAACTTGTTGTATAGGTAAATCCTTTGTGCAGACAGAGACGATCCCTCTAGCGCTATAGTGGGTCTAGCATCAAGGGAAACAAGGTAAAACCCACTTTCTTAGATTATAAATGAAACATACATCAAAAGAGATGGCCTACCTAGATGTGATGTTGCGATGTTTCTCTTCATCGAAGCTACTTGATCCTTTTCTTTTCCAAAACTTGATCTCCTCTTCTACCATCGTTTCAATTACCTGCACAAGTTACCAAGAAACAATAAGAAGCATAGAAGTGCAATAGGCATATACAAATATAATCTATCTAACTGATCAAGGAATGCTAGAATTATTAATCATAAACATGAACAAGAATGTAAAATAAATATCAGTTGTATCATATTATTAATAGAAGAGGAGTAATAGCCTATGCCTTGATGTCGAAGCTCTCCTTCAGCGGGTCCAAATCCAGGCATGTCTTCAAAGCACTCATTTTCAACTCAGTGTAGGAAGGCTAAGGGCTCAACTCTCTCCTTCAAAGCTTATGACAATATTCAAACTTATCTCTGCTATGCTCTTCTATATTTTTTCTAACTAGTAGAGGCATTGGAGGATGATGAATTTGTAGAGATGGAGGAGGGGACATGGATCCACTTATGAGGGAAAAATGGCTTATCTCTTTGGGAGGTTCCTCTTTTGTAGGAACAAGAGGCCCAAGGGAGGAATCTTGGCCATATCCTAACCAACAAACATCCAAATCTCTGCTCTCGAAGCTTCTAGGCCATGAAGCTTCGTTTCATTTAAAAAAAAATCTTCCAGAAGTGGATCAACACGGGTGTGATGTCCATACTAGCATTGATCGGTGCTTCTCACAAGCTTAGGATGGGTCATCGGCGTTGGTGAGACATATAAGGGTCACGCTGCTCCAAATAAGTATGTTTTTAGGGAGCTACTCCAGGAATGATCAACAAAGATTTTGTTCTTCAGACTATAAGGGATGCAATGGCATATTTTCTTGATGGAAAAGGTACAAAAGGATCACTGTTAGGGTCCTCCAGGATTTGGGAATAGGGAGTACAAGGATAGTGAAAAAATGGTGTGTAACACATGGCCAGCCTCTTTTCCATTAATAATGGGGGTTGACGTGATATCCTCCCGAACTATAGGTGTGAAAATAAGAAGGTCAACGTCTGAGTGGCATAACTTTTGCATACAAAATCCTATATTTGTGCTTCTTGCATCGCTCGAAAGATATTTGTGTGTATAATATAATGAAATGGTGCAGTGCGAAAGTGCTAAAGAGTAAAATTTTTAACCCCAAAAAAAGTCATTTGATGCCTCAAAATGCTCCTAGAAAGTTTCAAACCCTATTTTGCCAAAACTAGGCCTTATCTATAAAAACAACCCCATGAGATGATTCCTCCAATTTTTCCACTTCAAATTCATCAAGATGAATGAAAAACAATATAATTATTCAATCCAGTTCAGTAGAAATTAGTGTTCAAAATAGAGGAATAACCTGTTCAGAGTATTTTTAATAACCCAACGTTTCGGACTCCTAAATTGAGTCCATCATCAGGGGTAATCACCTAGTATTCTTTGAAAGATTTGCGAGGATTAGGGCAAAAGGTTAGAAGGATTTTTGCCCTAGATAATCGTAATTTTTCAAAGAGGGTAGCGCTACAATTATATAGGGAAAAACTCCTTCTATCCTTTTGCCCTAATCCTTGCAAATCTTTCAAAGAATACTAGGTGTTTACCCCGGATGATGGACTCACTTAAGAAGTCTGAAACGTTGGGTTATTAAAAATACTCGGAACAGGTTATTCCTCTATTTTGAAAACTAATTTCACCTGTATGGACTCTCTTTTTAAAAATATTCAGTCCTACCATGGAAGGGACTTGATGGATAGCACTACCCTCTTTGAAAAATTACGATTATCTAGGGCAAAACTCCTTCTATCATTTTGCCCTATTCCTCGCAAATCTTTCAAAGAATACTAGGTGTTTACCCTTGATGATGGACTCACTTAAGAAGTCTGAAATGTTGGGTTATTAAATACTCGAAACATGTTATTCCTCTATTTTGAAAACTAATTTCACCTGTATGGACTCTCTTTTTAAAAAGAAATTAGTGTAATGAAACAGCTTATAAAACTATTTAAACCTATCTCCAACTTGGCCACTTTGAACAGGGGCTAGATGTGTGGATAATTTACCATTGAATACATTGTTGACTACTTGTGCCATGTAAACTGCTTGCATGTCCACTTCATCTGATGAACAAAAATTCGTCTTCATGAAGCCTGCTACCTTATCCAATTCACACTTCATCTTCTAGCTCTTTATAGCCATCCAAATCAACAATACTACCATGTTTGAGTTATGCAACAAACACTCTCCTTAAAATTTGTGTTCCTACACAAAATTTTGAAGCCGCCTGATTGTCACTTATTTCTCTCTATATTCTCTGTGGAATTAAGCAAAATGTTTAAACCAAAAATGTTGTCTTATTGTTCCTTATTCTATATGAATTTGATTTTAGGTTTTCAATTCTCGACTTTGGTCTCCTAGCTTTTTTTGTACCACTTTCTTTCTTATTTTTCCAACAATTCTCTCTCTCTTTTTAAGGTTCTATTTCTCCTCTGGTAATTTTGCACGATAGCCTTCAATATTTCATTTTCATCTTTGATATATTTATCTAAAATTTATAATTCTTGAATTTCTTCCTTTAATATTTTAATTTTACTTTCCTTATATTCTCTTTGTGTTGTAGATATGGATTCCATTTGTTTTGATGATTCCTCTGCTAGTAACTTTCATCCAGACTCTTATTTTATAAATATGTCTTCAAATTATGAGATTGTAGAAGCCACCAATTTTGTACCTTGTTTTCCATTGCCACCCATTGCTTTGTAAAACTTTGGTTCTTATGGAGTCTTTGAAGATGAGTTTTTCTTGAAACTAAACTTTTCAATAATATATCCTCTTTAGAAATACTCGGAAGGGGATGAATCAATATCTCTCTTTAATTAGTTAATTTTCAACTTTACAAAGCATTAATTATCATAATCACTAGATAAACATAAAGAGTCATCAACACGATTCAATAATGCATAATATCAAGGCAATCTACACAAGAGATTTTTAGGTGGAAACCATTCTTGGAAAAAAACCACCAACTTCTTAATATTCATCTTTAATAATTTACACTAATTAGGAAGATCCGACTTCCAAAATTTTTAGCTCCAACTAAGGGACACTGCAATGCCCTAGCTTACATGCCCCAACCTGAATAATTCTCCAACACCATGTTTACCATTTCCAACTTGAAAGACGCTCCAATGCCTTGTGCAAGATCCAACCCGCCTTAGCACCACCTTGTCACCCTGAAGTGTTCTCAAGATATGGCCTGAAGGAAACTCCACACACCTACCATGCACCACCTTACCACCCTACTCAACAAGTTGGCACTTTCGCTGAAGACTCCAACCTTTAGCTCACCATGGCGAACGATGTTTCACGATTTTCAAACTAGTTCCCCATTTTCTCAAAAAAACAAATAAAGTTATAGCAATCTACTAGCTTTTATTGATCTGTAATACTGACACAAAATATTTAGCAACAACAACAAATTCCTCTACTCAAAATACCAAACCCTAGCTTCAAAAAATGTATCCAATATTTCTTGTCATATATATATATATATATATATATAGACAAATCTTAGCAGTGGCTAAACAGTACCATGTAATACAACAAACATCAAACCAAATACAAACCCTAGTTATGCCCAACACTACTAAACCTTAACAACAACCTCACTTTGTTTGATAATAACTCTTGTCATGTTGAACAACCTTTGCTTTTATCCAATAAAAACTTACTACACAACCACAATATTGTCAAACTGCAAACTTGTAACCATGGTCACTTTTGTCAATCATATCTATGTAATCAATTGAAGAAAGTCCATTGGTTTACATCCGAATGCTTCTTATGATTTTCAATTTGAATCAATAATTAGTTACAAAGACCCACAAAACTATAACAAATAATATGTTAAACCAACTATATGAAAAAATTGCAATCCTAGGATGCATTCTACAATTTTATAGGAATTCAGCCCAATTCTACAAAATAAGCATGAGATTCTAGCCAACTTACTGAAAGTGTTGACAATGCAACAAAATGACATGATTATAAAAATTAAAGTGTGCCCCGAACCATTATTATCTTACTTATCAACTTTCGTGGACAGTCAGCAATATTTTGCTGGTGGGTACCACTCTGGACTGCGCTGGCACATACAATACTTCGTGTATGAGGGCCACGACAATACCATGTCACTCAATTTGTTTCAAATGCCTGCTACTCATTGACAACTATACTATTTGTCACATCTTTGATCAAACTTTGTTCTGGGGAAACTATTTCGCATGAATACATGTGCTTCATTCCAGGGCTTCGTTCCAGGGCCATGTCAACAATAGTGTTTATTTGGAAGGGGGTGCCAACTCGTGCCTTCTGTTAAATTACTTCACGTGGATGACTATCTCCAGGAATTTCAATCAAAAATGAATTTTTCTGTCTTGAATAGGTAGAAAATGGAGGTTCGGGCGTCTTCAAATTTCTATTATACCAAGAACAATGTGGGCTCTGTAAACAGATCAATAAACACCGCTTCACGAGATCGAAACAATCATCTCTCCACAAATTTTCATTGAGTTGAATATTTCAGCACTTTCTAAGCTCGATGCATTAATTAAGAAAATCTCTTTGGCTGACCCAAAAGAAAATCAAATTATAAATATGGTCTTGTCCAATTCAAAACTATGTGAATGAAACACAGTGGTGTGGCTTAGTCATTCAAACATAGTGGTGTTACTTTCTCATTCAACGGTGGTGTGGCTTTGCCATTTAAACAGGCTGGTGTGGCTCTATCATTCAAACAGAAAGCAACTTCAACCCTTTAATATGTGGCTCTGTCTCATAGTGGCTTCAATCCTTCAAATAATGATGCTCTATCTTACAGTTTCTTCGGCACTTCAAATATGTGGTTTTGTTTTACGGTGGATTTGGCTAATGATTTTGTCCTTCCAATAATGGCCGGTTCTCAAACATGCAATTGCTTCAACCCATGGCTTTAGATTTCAAACGAATAATGGCAACCTTCAAACAAATCGTGGCTCCGGCCTATCAAATTATGCAGAGATAACTGATTTCACATAGTCACAACGATGTGGTCCAATTTTTAGGTGGGAAAGTTTGTTCTCACACTGAGTCTAATTCTGAGCAAGAGTATGCATGCCTTTAATTCTAGGATGTAGAGACAATTGAGTCCATATAATCACAACAATGTGGTCCAATTTTTAAGTGAGAAAGTTTGTTCTCACACCTTATGGTCCAATCCAATCCTAAGCAAGACTATGCATGTCTTCAATTTTAAACAAGACTATATATGACTATGAGCTATTCCAAACACTACTTTTCAATTGAAAAGCAAAAAAACAAAAACCTAAACCGTTTACTTAGTTCACAGAGCTTCAATATCATTCATATTATAGTTCGAGCTAATATTTTGATTCATGTGCTTGCCTAGAAAGTGAAAATTTCCACAATAAACCTAACAAATTAATCAACAAATATGTTACCAATTGATTTCTACAATAAACCTAACAAATTAATCAACAAATATGTTACCAATTGATGCCCTAAGTTACCAATTGATTTCCACAATAAACCTAACAAATTAATCAACAAATATGCTACCAATTGATGCCCTAAGAAGGCCGAGACAGGTTGATTAAGAGTGACAGAGACAGACAAAGTTTTGGCACAAAATTATCACCTACAGGAGAATGTGAATATTATTCCTCGAAAAAGAAATTATTTTTGAAGTCCAACAAAGCCCTTTAGTCCAAAAAAAAAAAAAAAAAAAAGGTCCCTCGGATCTTCCACAAAATTTGACCATTAACACAGATTTATTTGATCAATATCCACACACTTATTCATACAGTAGAGGGATAAACATGTCTCCTTTATATAAAGGCCAAAGTGCCTTCTAAAGGAATGAGGCCGACTTTGTTAGCATGAATTTTTTGTCGTAAAAACTCACTTTAGCTACGCATATCAAGTAGCCCTAACATAAGTTATGGCTGCAAAATATCTTAAAATCTGTAATAAGCTGCACACATCTAGATCTATATATGAAAGATATTAAGCAGGTAAAGTAAAGTACAAGCACCAATGGACAAGACAAGAACATACATGTTTAAAAGAATCTTTTTTATTATATCAAAGAATGGGGCACCTGAGAGGAAAAAAAGAAAGATGTTTTCCGGTTCTCCTCAGTGGGTTGGGTTCTTGGAAGTGGTCAGTGTTTCAGATTAATGGTCTCTCTCTCTAACTATTGTGGAAAACAAAACATGGAACTCAATGGGAGTTCATAAAACAGAAATGCAAAGTGGTGACCAAAAACAGATCTAGTGTGATCCAATGTAATGAAGGTGACTAATGAATGGGAAAAACCTTCCTATTTATAATAAAATATTGGGGTGTTCTAGATCCTGGTGCATGAATAAAATATTATTAAACATTTTCTAGAATCACCCTTTAGGAATATTTTATTATATTTGTTGGAGGGAAAAGGGTTTTTTGACTTGGGTCAATTCCTTTATTTATAAATAACAAATAAATAAATGGTTTATTTGTTATTTAAGGGAAATGAGGGGAATATAATTAAATAAATAATGGTTTATTTAATTATTTATATTTGATTTAGTCAAATTTAACTAAGAATATTATTTAAATAGTGATTTAAATAACTTATTCTTAGGAAACAATTAAATAAATAGTGATTTACTTAATTGATATCCTTATTTTGGGTTAAATATGACCATGAAACATAAATAAATGTGGTGAAAGTAATTTTACTTTGGGTAAAATTAGTCTTACATGGTGTACTTGGGTTCATCTAATAATAATAGGTTAGATGACCAAAAAATGGTGTAACAGATTACCCCCCAACGTACGAGTGTTATGAGAAAATCATATGACCGAAGTACGTTGTAAGAACTCAATCACTAGGTGATAAAAATGAAGTGAGAGAGATGACTGTATGGTAATCTAAAGTATGGGAAGGACTAGACCCTGAGGAGACGAGACTTACAGGTGCAACAAGTCTCAAATGTATGAAGCAGTAAAAATGCGAAAGCCGGCAGGGGAGGCATACCTATGCCCGCCGAGACAATAGTACAAAAGATAAGACGCTCGGAAAACCACGGAACGCAATACGGAAAGAGGTACTAGCCAAAATATGAGCCAGAAAAATAGAATGATGACTCCCATATACATGTTATGCCTGGAATAATCCTCAGGACTTATACAATAATAATGTAGTACAGGAGATACAAATAGACCCAGATGCCCCCTACACACGAGGAAGGACTCACAAAATCTGACGGATACAAGTAAGTCGAAAACGGTGCTGCAAGCGATGGAGGCCGATATCATCAAATGAGAGGAGCTACATCAAGGACTGAAGTGACGAAGTCATTCGGGCGTGTGGGGGGCTACCTGGAGGGCCACCCCCTCATGAGGGTTGGGAGATCTCACACACACCCGGGAATCATGAAGGATTGCGGTGGCATCACTAAATCATTGAGCGTAGAAATCACGATCAGGCTGGATAAAGAGCACGAACTAAGATCGACTTCCCCTTGGACCTGGCTACCGGAGAAGATAAGCTGATGTCGACAGAAGGAGGTCTAGAGCAACGATCATATAGGTAGTGATGATGATGATGGAAGGGGGAATATGAAGGAGTGGATAGGTGACTTCTCTTGTTAGAGCATAGAGGGTATGAATGTTATGGGTGGCGGCTGTCGTAATGGTAAGGAGGGAAAATGATGATAAGCGTAAAGTAGGGGTGTGGAGGGAGCAGACACATACTGCACGGAGGGCAGGTGGAATCTATGCATATGCTCTAAACAAGGGAAACTCAGGGGTGCTGCTGTGTAGGAAAGGTCCAATGGGGACCGGTGAAAGCATGAGTACAATGGGGTAACTCATGACGAAAATCATTGTAGTCAAGGACGAGTAAGGAGGCAAAGTGGTGCCCCCAATACAAGTGTTGTAAGTGAAGAAAATTGGTTTTGAAGAGAAATGGGGGGACCCTTCATAGACAAAATGTGTCCTGGTGAAGTATCAAAAGATGAAAAACTAATAGATACCCATTGTAGTGCTCGGTGAGATCTTTCCAACGGTGTGGAAGATTTGTCAAACGGAGCCACGGTTGGGTCGCAGCTGGCGAAAGAAAAATCAGGGTTTTTCTTCTAATAAGGAACTTTCCCTCCAAAAATCATTCATTTGCTTGTGTAGCTGTGGTGAATGTGGAGAGGAGCGAAGGCCCTAAATCTTGCGGCGATCGTAGCAGACAAACCGACCATTGGAATCGGGATCCGTCAGTTGCAGGTAAGAGGCCTAATCCCACTCTTTGTTTTTGATGGATTCAAAGTTCAGATTAGGGCCTAAATTCTCAGTAACTAGACCTACTTCACCCTCATGGCCGGGTCGCACTTTTTGGGGCAAAAACTGCGACCTGGGATGTAGGTTTTGGCCTGAAAGGTGCGACCTGGCCCAGCATTTGCCTGAAAAATGCAACCTGTGAGAGGGAGGGGATTTTAGTGCTGCTTTGGGCTGAGATTTTAGTTTTGATGTGAGTTAATCCAGTAATGATGATCTGTAGACTGACAAAGATGTTGGTTTTGTGCAGATATGGCAGATATACTGGTCAAATGGAGAGAAAGAGATCTGGGTGCACTGCGAACAGAGATTGAAGCGGATCCGGGTGTCCGTCGTGCACTGGCTAGGTTTGGGGTGCTGAAATTTTTGGAGAACCCTTTAATGAGGGCTGGTGAGCCCTTGTTGGCCCGGATTGTCAGTTATTGGGATCCAGATCATGAGATTTTTATAGTGCAGAGGCACAGGATCAAGCTGACGATCTAGGACTTGTATTTCTTGACTGGTCTCCCTCCATTGGGGATGGTGGGGAATACACAGCCAGTGTTAGCTCGGGGGCGTAACATTATGGAGTTTTTCGATCGACATTTTCGACTGAGTGTCCAAGTCAAGGGGAATCGGATATCTATTGGGGATCTACAGAGGTTGGAGACCCGAGCAGTGGCCTCAGCGGTGTTGCAGGTCTTGGGTAGTCAGGTGCTCCATCACATCACTGGAGGACAGATGATGATTGTAGAGAGTGTGTTGGGTGGGACCTACTATGGGTGGGCCCAGATGATGTTGGTGGCGCTGAAATGCCATTTGTCGCTATGTAAGTGGCAGGTGAATCATGATTGTGCGTATGGGATGGTGTTATGCTCTTTCTTCTTTGAGAAGATCCTGACCTTGCGATCTCGGATACAGTTGCTGGATGGGGGACCGAGAGAGCCCCAGATGCGTAGGTGAGGACGACTATTGAGTAGAGGAGGAGGAGGGGCAGTCGGAAGGGTGTTTCGACCAGATTTTTTTGCGCATTGGGATCAGATGCCATTATACATAGACAACTATCCCTATAGTGGGATGAGTTACTGGGGAGATCCGGACTTGCCACTACCGCCTGGGCGAGTATGGGGCCCTGATGGTAAGTGAATAACAACTAATATTTTATGTACTTTTTATAGTTGGTGACTAGCATACATGGTGCTAATATTTATATTTTTGGGGATGCAGATATAGCTCCGGTAAAACCGGCCAGATATATGGGGCGACCTGCAGCAGCAGGAGCTACTAGTGCCAGTGGATCAAGCACAGGACAGAATGAAGAGATGGCCGCATTGGTGTTGGATATCCGTCGTAGATGTGAGGGATTGTTGACCGGCGTGTCGGAGCGTGGTTGGCAGGATTTAGACGACCGATACATAGAGCTGTGTATAGGACTCCCCTCGGAATGGCGAGGGATCATGCGACGCATGGTGATGGCTGGTTAGACAGTGCGTGATCTACGAGCTACGGGAGCATAGCCGTTGGCTCGGGATCCTCCAGAGCGTGATTAGGTGTGGGGCAAGTGGTGCCCCCCAGTATGTATGTAGGGGCAAGTGGTGCCCCCATTTTGTAGTAGTGGTTTTTGTAACATGTTGTGGGCATGTCATATGTTTTAAAGTGTATGGAATTTAAAACACATGTTATATATATATGAGTTTTATGTGCATTTGGTGGATGCTATTGTGTTGTATGTGATAAATGCCAATCTAGGACATGATTTGTGATCTGATCTACATAGTGATTGTGACTTCTAGGGATTTGGTTGAATGAAATGAATCTAAACTCATGAATTAAAAGTTTTATCCGTAAATATTGTCTAAATAGGATAGGATGATGCACACGGTAGACACCATTAAGTTGGAAGACAATAAGCAGGGAATCTAAATAAACGTGCAGGTGGAGGATGCGATGGGAGAGAGCGTCAGCTAAGAGACCATGAACTGCATCATATTCGGCCTGATTATTGGTGGCGGTACCAATGCAGACCCCATTGGCAAGAACAAGGGCATGCGTAGGGGTAAAGATTGCCCAGGCGGCTGAGGCGAGGTTTCAGGAATAGCGACTGGCGCCATCGGCATAACCAATGTAAGGAGTGGACGAGGGGGTCGAGGGAATAGCATCACAGTAGAGGACAAATGAAGAATATCAGGGACGGGTGTGGCGACGTATATCATAGATACGGATGGGAACATCAAGATGAGGGGAAGAGATGGCACAAAAGGGAGGTCTAGAAGAGGCTGCAAAGCTATTGAGATCATCAGTCATGGAAAAAGGATGCAGATAGGGTTCATCAGAGGAAACAACAGAAGAGCAAGTAAAGAGATGGTCAAAGCACGAGGAGCCCAAGAATGTCATGGAAGGGGTATCAGGTGAAACAAATAGAGTGGATACAGAGGGGATATACTCTAAGGGGTGGGCGGATGATGACAGGTACAAGATAGGAGCAGCAGATTCTGACATCTCAACATCAGGGGGTGGGATGTCAATGGTGGCTAGGGTATCTTCAAGTAAACTCGATGCATACTGAGCGAGGATGGGCGAGGCGGATTGATTATGTTCCACTTCATACTTGCGAATGACCTCTAAAGAGGTGCGGTAATGCGTGAGGTGAGGACAATGATGAGAATAATGGCCATGGACACCACATAACGCGCAGGGTTTGTTGGTGTGAAGGGTCTTCGGGTTCTTGGTTATGGGGGTGGGGGGAACAGAGGGTTCCGGGGCCGACGAATTAGGAAACACGACTTTGACCATGGGTTGGATACGGCGCAACTCAAGACAAGTATGGGTGGCGTGACCGACAGCATCACATAAAGCGCAAGGCTTGGTGGGTGGAGGAGGAGTAGGATCGGGAGTGGTAGATTTATCTTTGGGTGCCCCCCTGCGAGTTTTTTGTTTCTTACTTGTAGCAGTCTCAGCATGAGGAGGGTCGTGGGACGGTGCTAGAGGTACCGTAGCAGTGGGAGGAGCAACGGGAATCGGTTGAACTGGTGTCACAACAATGTATGGTTGAGGATGGCCGAGAGGGGTCACGGTGGGAGGAGTAAGATACCATACCGGTATTCCCAAAGTTAAATTAGGGAGGGACAGGGTGGCCATAACGGGAATCGAATAGACTCTAGGAGGGGGGCCAAGGAAGGGGATTTGACTGGCGGAGAAATGGCCAGGGGGGACGGCTCTGAGATGGGGGAGGCTAGAGGGAATTGATTCGGGAAGGAAAGGAGGTTTCGGAGTGGGAGGGAGAGGGGGAGGGTCTGGGGGGAAGGGTTGAGTCAACTGAGGCGAAGGGCTAGGAGCAGGGTGCGATGGATGAGATGGAGGTTGCTGACTAGCCGAGGTAGGGTGTGGGAGGGCAGCCTGGGAGGATTGCATCATGCAAACATTCGCCGAGCGAGGATCAGAGATAGGGGGAGGGGGAGGACCGGGGAAAATACCAAACAAAGAAGAGTCTTTGTAGACGCCAGGGGAGACGCTGGTCAAAGAGTCAATAGTTTGCTTATTGGTGACAGTAGATATGATGGACTCAGGTGAGGTCTGGGATTTAGGTTCATGATATGACAACTGGTCAATGGTGACGATCTTGCCATTATGGGGGAAAAAGATTTTGCGATGGACTGCGGATGTGACGACAGACATGGCATAGGTGTAACTATGCCCCAAAAGGATGTTGTAGTCAAGAGGGGCGTCAATAACTTCAACGTCGACACAGACAATCTTATCGGCGAGGGTGATCGGGCAGTTACGAAAGATACCAATGGGTTGGGAGGCATGGCCATCCCACGCACGGAGGGTGATGGTGGAAGGGGCCAGCTCAGGGGATCCAAGTTGTTTCCAAACCGAAGCGGACATTACACAGGTAGACGCCCCCTCATCAATAATACATCGAGCGACATGGGCATTTCGGATTTTGATGGGGATTTGGAAGGAAAATGAAGGAGGAAGAGGGGGATGGTCTGACTGACGGGCATCAAAAACAATCAACAGGTCATCAGCAGGATCTACAGCACCCATTGCAGATAATAGAGATTTATTTTGAGAAGGGCATGACTGGAGGAGTTCCAGCGTTGAAATGGCAGTCGTAGATTGTGCCAGATCATCCACGATGCTGTAGGAATGGGTAGCCCGACTAGAGGCAGCATTTCGGCATAAAGGACCCTTAGGAATTTTGGTGTGAACCTCAACTTTAGGGGGATGGATTTGTAAGGGACCCTTGGGTGTCGATAGAGGCTCTATAGAACTTAATGATGGGGACTCGGAGACAGGTGGAATGGGAGGTGGGGAATATTGATGGGACCAGGTTTGGAGGTTAAGGTCGGCAGTGAGAGGGGGGTCAGAGGTCATCATGAGAATTTGATAATCAGGGGTGCCAGAAGGGGAATGCTGAGTTGTGCTAGGGGCACGAGGTGATTGAGTAGCGACAAATCCTTGCTGAGGGAAAGGATCGGTAAACACGGCAGGTTGGACAGGGGTTGAATGGGGAGAGGTGGTCAGGGAGGAGTGTTGACCCCGCCCGGTGGGTTTGGATTCCCACATTTGTCGCATTTGAGGTAAAAGGGGACAATTGTGAGTGTAATGGCCATAAACACCACAGCAGGAACAGGGCTTATTAGTGCGAAGCGGTCGGTCGGGCTTGGGTTGAGAGCCTTGTGGTTGGTTGGTGGTATTAGGGTCCAGACTGGGAGGAGTGGGGCCACGATTGCCAGGGGTGGATGGATTACCTCGCCTCCGTCGAGAAGTAGGCGCCCCTTGTTGCGCAAATACATGTCCTGTGGGGGGGAGGAGGCAAGGGAGTGGGATATCCGAAAGCAGGAGGAGCAGGGACACCAGACGGAGGATAGGGATAAGGGTGAGTAGGGGCCATATTGAGATATGGAGGTAGGTGGGCAAAGGGGGGAGGCATGCCATATCCAGGGTACATGTTGCCGGGAGGGGGAAAGGTGCTAGAGGTGCTAGTCCCTCCGGGGGAAAAACCATAGGGAGTAAGAGGTTGGGCGGTGGTATGGGACAGAGCTCCGACGATACCATCAGCGGAATGAGAGGCCTTAGGACCACCAGGTTTGGGGAGGTCAGGAAGGACGGTATACACGTAGTTAGATTGAGCATAAATAAGATCATACTTCAAATATATTTGAAAGGCGTCTTCTTCGGTTTGGGGAAAATGGGATGCGACATCTTTGCCAATGGGTGGTAGGAGGGTGCGAAGGAACCAATCCATGTAAATGCGATCTTCAAAGGGGGGAGCATGGCATAATATTCATCGTCTTCGCCACTCTTGAACATGAGCGGAGAGACGTGTTGAAGAGGATTGTTGAAAGGAGGTCAAAATTTCGGTGCCAGTGTCATATCTGAGGGGGAGCTGGAAGTAAGACAAAAAGGCTTGGGCGATGGTGGCAAAAGTGGTATGGGAAGAGGTGGCTTGATCGACATACCATTTGGATGCTTCGCCGGTAAGGGTGTGTTGGAATAAACGAAGGTGAATGGAGTCGTCGGTGATGGAATTAGAGGAGCACCACATGTGGAAAGATCGGATATGATTGGAGGGATCTTCACTAGCAAGGCCCTCGAACTTGGGAATGTCGGAGGGGAGCTTGGTTGGCATAGCCGGCCAACTGACATCATGGCGGATAGGATCATTGATAAGCTGATTGAAGTCAGGGAGACTGAGGCCAGCCATATACGGAAGTAATGGGGCAGTCGAGGTAGGTCCCGTAGTGGTTCCATTGGAAGTGGACCCAACAGTAGAACTGGGGTTAGGGCTAGGTCCAGAACTAGACATGGTGAAGGTAAAGGGGGGAGAACCAGAAGGATGGGGAGAACCCGAACAATCAGAGGAAGAGTTGGAGGGCGGACTTGAGGGAGGACTTACTCGATGACGACGGGAAGGAGGAAGTCGACCAACTGGAAACTGAGGGCGGAGGCCAAGAATTCACTTGGAGAAACGCCTTGGAGGCGCAATGATGACGGGAAGAAGAAAGACCGACAAGGGCAGCAAGGTGCAAAAGCAAGACGAGACAAGGGCGAGGAGGTGCAGTGTCGATTAATTTTAGAGTATTTTCCAGGCGGTGTTAACCAGGCTCTTCTTCACTTAGGGTCAGTGTGTGGCGTGCGTTAATTTTAATTGATTAAACCCAGATGTTTTGAGAGTAAAAGAAAAAGTGTGCTGCGTAATGGAAAAGAAATCTGCAGTAAATAAACGGAAAGAAAATTAACAACTAAAAAGGCAGCAATCGAACCCGAGCAGGTGGGTCTCTCAAAACTAGTCTAGAAGGGGCAGAGCACGCTAACAAGAGGCCAAGAGATCGAAGGTCTAGAGGGACTGGGATCTGATGGAGAAATCTGCTGGAAAGTGGTGCAGAAAGCAGCAAAGAGACAGGGGCAAGGTTGCTGCTAGAAAATAGGAGATCAACTAAAAAGAGGGGGGGTCAAAGAGGTGACCCTATAGAAAAACCCAAACAAAGTGAAAGGCAGTGTATAGAAAGGGAAAAAAAAGTTGACCTGTGGGGATCTGAACAGGAGGTATCATATCTGAAATAAGGCGGAAAATTCTGGAAATTCAGATGTCTGAAAACAACAGCAAACTCTCCCACAAAAAGTGGAGGGAACTAAAGCCCTAAGGGGCAAGAGTCCCACTTAGGTGAGTGAAATAGATCAGCAACAGGTCTGAACAGGTAGGGACAGAGGCTGGAAAACCCTGACAGAAGCCTCAGTGGAACCCAGAAGAAGCGCTGGCAGATGGCAGAAAAAATTGCAGGTCGTAGGTTTGGGCCTGTTTTCAAGCTAGGTCACAGATTTAGGGCAGAAAAGTGCGACCTCAAGGCCAGGTCACACTTTTTGGGCAGATAAGTGCAACCTGCAGATCCAGGGCTGGTGGCGGCATATTTCAGAAAATTGTGTCGTCTCAGCTGTGGCTGATGTCGGTCACCTGCGCAATAAGGCCAGAAACACACGAAAGTGAGAAATTTGAATGTTTGAGGGTTTTAAAGGCATAAAAATAGGAAAAACAGAAAACTGAACAGAAACCCTAGGGTCTGACACAACTGGATATGTAGGAAAATAGAAAACGATAGTGGTCGCAAAAGAAAACCCGTGTGGAGTCGCCAATTGTTAGCATGAATTTTTTGTCGTAAAAAATCACTTTAGCTACGCATATCAAGTAGCCCTAACATAAGTTATGGCTGCAAAATATCTTTAAATCTATAATAAGCTGCACACATCTAGATCTATATATGAAATATATTAAGCAGGTAAAGTAAAGTACAAGCACCAATGGACAAGAAAAGAACATATATCAAAAAATATTTTTTATTATATCAAAGAATGGGGCACTTGAGAGGAAAACAAGAAAGGTGTTTTCCGGTTCTCCTCAGTGGGTTGGGTTCTTGGAAGTCCTTAGTGTTTCAGATTAATGGTCTCTCTCTCTAACTATTGTGGAAAACAAAACATGGAACTCAATGGGAGTTCATAAAATAGAAATGAAAAATGGTGACCAAAAGCAGATCTAGTGTGATCCAATGCAATGAAGGTGACTAATGAATGGGAAAAACCCTCCTATTTATAACAAAATATTGGGGTGTTCTAGAACCTGGTGCATGAATAAAATATTATTAAACATCTTCTAGAATCACCCTTTAGGAATTTTTTATTATATTTGTTGGAGGGAAAAGGGTTTTTGACTTGGGTCAATTCCTTTATTTATAAATAACAAATAAATAAATGATTTATTTGTTATTTAAGGGAAATGAGGGGAATGTAATTAAATAATAATGGTTTATTTAATTATTTATATTTGATTTAGTCAAATTTAACTAAGAATATGATTTAAATAGTGATTTAAATAACTTATTCTTAGGAAACAATTAAATAAATAATGATTTACTTAATTGATATCCTTATTTTGGGTTAAACATGACCATGAAACATTAAATAAATGTGGTGAAAGCGATTTTACTTTGGGTAAAATTAGTCTTACATGGTGTACTTGGGTTCATCTAATAATAATAGGTTATATGACCAAAAAATGGTGTAATGAGACTTGCCCTTTGAGGGAAATTTAAATTTTTAAATTTCAAATTTTGGAGCCAAAAACCTTCTTTTAATTTGAGGTTGATTTACATTTGGGTTTTAGTTTAAATTTTATACCCTCCACAATGAATAAAGCCACAACATATTTAAACCACAACAAATTTTAATTTAAATCCTTAATGAAGAACCCTTGTGGCCTTAATATTTGAATAATATGCTAACAAGTGATAAGTTTCCACATCATCCACTTTTGTTTTTTTTATTATCAACAAATCAGGTTTCAACTTTACGACATCATATTTCTTCAACTTAGAGGATCCACAGGGCATGCAACCTATCATTAGACTTAGCACAAGAAGGAGCATTCAATGAAGGTTACCCTGACTCCAAATATTGTGATTTTCAATGTCATATTGGTCAACAAAAAGGAGGCTTCTAAGGTTTTTAAGGTTTCTAGAGATATGGAGTTTCCATTATTGCAATCCAAAAAAATAAATATTAATATCATTCAAGAATCTATGTCGGCATCAATGAAAACATCATTCAACAATCTTCATATTATGTGCTTTGTTCCTGTCTTAAATATTTAACCTCTATGATTTGTTTTCCATAGACATTTTCCTCGTTTTTCTTTTTTTTTCTTATCATTTAGTCATACTTATTGTGATCATCCTTCATACAAGAACATCTATTCAAAAGGATTACCCTTCATCTCAATTATATGTCTTTCTTTATCCTCGGGTTTAAAACCCTCAGTGGTTTTTTTTTGTTACCCAAAGTTTCCTTTTGAGAGTACCTAGTCCTTGGGGATCTTGAAACCCACATTTATTTTGGTGGAATTGACTATTTTTCCTTCTTCTGAACTTTAGGCTTAGTCTCCTTATGCTTCATTTTCCTTCGTCTAATTTTTCTTCCTAAAATATCAATCTAAGAAACACTTGGTTTTTCATTTAGCTCTTGTTTCTCCACTGGTTTCTCTATAAATCTATTTCTAACCAATAAACAATCTAAAATCTCTTTTTTGTATTAACATTTTAACCAACCCAAAATGATCAAGACTATGGTTTAGATTTCAGGGATTATTCCAAATCAATTTCTTAATCATTTTAATACTATAGATTAAATATAAAAGAATATTGATTTACTTTTACTCGGAAACCATTATCAACCTTAAAAGATAAAAGAAGACTAACCCATATCAGCCTTTACAAGTCACAAGTTTCTGAATGATGTGCAGAGTCTCCCACCATTTTTCTTCAGGAACTCTCTTGGAATGCCTTTCATAAAATTCACAACTTCTTTAGGGTCCTTCAACATTTATTTCCTTTAATAATCCTTTAATTTAAGGTTTATAAACCATTTTTCTCAATAAAAGGGTAATTCGATAGTCTTGGCTTCAAAATCCCCCATAATTCGTAGTTGTAAATATCATATCTAGGCTTGAACACCATTCAAAGTTTCAAAAAATTCCCTTGTCATTTTCTTATTTCCTCCATTAAACCTTTGCAAAAATGGCAGCGACCCTGCCTTATGAAATTTTTTCCTGCATATTGAATAATCTTCCATGATTTTGAAATCCAACAAGTTCGTTCCTCCCTCTAGGACCCGTTGCTCCCAATGCAAAAGGATAGAGAATTCAAATCTCAAACTCTCACTTTGTATTCTTATAACTGACCACCACAATCTATTTAGTCATCATGACAAGCTAAGGTGTAGGAGTGTGAAGTTCAAACGTAATAATGAGAAAGAATGGATATACGAAAGATTAATATCATAAGAAAAACAAGATAGGCTGCGGGACAGCGAGTCTGATGCCAACAAAACTGAAAGTTAGCCCCAAGGAGAAATGGTCTACTATAGCCGTAGCTCTGTCAGCATTTCCCTTTGGTTTACCCATGTGGCTCTTTATCTTCTTTTTAATTTATTTATCAATTTCAAAGAAATTGACAAATAAATATTTTCACAACTTCCGAACGTTAAATTCTATCTCCGGGCTTATATATATTATCTTCGAACTTTATAACCAATGTTTAAATTTCAAAACTTTGTATTAATACTCCACGTTTTTTAACCATTCGGCTTATAATAAACCCTTGGCTCCGGCCCCACCTCTACAATCAATAGACCAATCAAATGCATGCACCGTACCTCGTTTATCGTTTGCGCACCTCGTTTATCGTTCGCGCATCTACAGCAAGCGACCACCGTTCGATGGCCCTTTCCCAAATCAACCGCTCTCGGAAATATCGCTCGGCATCCTGGTACGAATGTTAATGTGCGATGGCACGGTTTAAACGGTGGTTTTCCGGGGGCCCACTTTGCCACACGTCAACAGGTCTATGGAATCGCTCCACAACTGGAAAATACCGCTTATACACCAAAAGCGGTGCGATATGGGCAATCCGCCTTTACAATCCGTTCGTGGTTTCGATACAGTTCTCAACTCACGGTTAAGTCGGGTTACACTCTCCCTTTAATTCATTAACTTAGGTCAGGGTTCCGAACTTCAATTAACAATAAACAAATTCATCTCTTTACTAAGCGGCTTCACCATTATTACCAGACCTCACCTATACACGGGATTTTTTCACAGGGTTTATCCAAACAATCACAGGGAAATAGACAGAGAAATGCAGACTTATACAACCACCACATCCAACGATTCCACACGGAACAAACGTACAATCGTCTCACAATTAAACAATTTCTTCACAATTAACGGTTCGAGAAAATACCATGGAAAATAGGCTCTGAAATCATTTAACTGGAAACAATTGTTAACACACAGAGTTTATTGTAGAAATCTCTCTTCCTCCCTCTCTGCTCTCCCATATACATCCGAGGATTCAATTTATATACATTATAGTGTGACTCTTCGGTTCCTCTGCGAGGACCGTTTTAAAAAACCAAAAGCCTAATTACAATTGTTCAACTAACTTAAATGTGACAGATGGATCGAATTGAACTATTCGACTTCTACAAATATAACTAATCTAAATGATACAGTCAGCTGAGGTATTGACACCTAACTGTTACAATTCAAATGTTTTGAACCCTCCTAGCCACAACATGTGGACAAAACTTCCTACATTGCTGGCTAGTGTCTAATGCCCCTGCATCAAAGTCCCTGCCCCCAGCCAAGCGAGATCTGCGGAAACACCTGCCCCTGTACACATCAAATTCCATGTGTAGGACTATGATTCGATCGAAACAGTAAAGGCCTCAGATCACAGACTCGTCAAAGCTCTTCTGAAAATCAATCTCTGCAGCTCCACACAACCACGGATTTGGCTTCTCTGCATTTGACTGGGGACTTTCAGAGTGGGGTGTTCAACCATACATGCTTTTCGGTTCTCTAAAAAGTCCCTATTATCTGGGAAAACGAATGGAAGAAAAGCTATGCATAGAATGATGGAGAAGCCAACTCAGTAAAATGTGGAACTTTCAGAGTGGGGGTGTTCAACCATACATGCTCTTCAGTTCTTTACAAAGTTCCTGTTATCTGGGAAAACGAATGGAAGAAAAGCTATGCACAAAATGACGAAGAAGCCAACTCAATAAAATGCGAAATCCTAGTTGTGTGGAGCTGCAAGTCCCTGCCAATAGCCTATTATTTTAATAGTCAATATTATAAGCTAAGTGCCAACTTGGATTTCACATCAAATTATATGACACAATTAAATAAGAAACGTTCGGTTGGCTTCTCAACATAATGGTCTGCGACGAATTTAACATGAGTTGGATTTCACATCAATTTAAATGACGCAATTAAATAAGAAACGTTCGCTTGGCTTCTCAACATAATGGTCTGGATATTCACATAAGTTAAAAAATTTTAATCATCGGGAACATAAGGAAGAATTGTATAGAACAACATCGTAAAGACATCGAAATAATTTTTCAATACTTAATTGATGCTTGACAAACTTTTGGGAAATCACTCCATGATTGCATGCAACCCACGTTGCAGCAAGTTGAAATGGATTTGGAAAGCTCAGATTGAATCACCACTCCTTTGAACACCTTATTACTATTCTAAAACCGCCAAGGGCACGCCCAGCCTCCAACAACGCCCTCGCTTTCCTGCACAGGCTAGAATTTTCATGGGATATGACTGCTAAAGGATGAAGGGCGCAAATATGACGGTGGCATATCTAGTTCCAGTAGCATACCCATAAGCACATAAAGCACGCGTTGAAGAGGCAGCAGTTGATCCAGTTGAAGCAGTCGTAGAAGTTGCAATTGCAGGTCCAGCATAAGTAGTTTCAGTCCTTATGGGTTCATATCCCTATCCATTTTATCCAGTATCAATAGCACCAGCATAAGGGTGATCCAGTACTAGTAGATCCGTCAGCATTATTACTTGCTGCCTGATATAAGAAATTTTCAATCTTTCAGCTTGTGCCTATTATTGGTGGAGGATGACAATTACTGTTGTGGAGACAACCCCAGAGAGAAGAACTACACTCCCCCCGATCTCTAACCCAATGGGACCCTGAACAGAGAAGACTGCGGTGATAATTACCCCATGAGCAGTCACGTACACATTTATCAAGTATTTTATATGGCTACACATTATATGGGTACCAGGTTCTTGACGCATAACGTTAATCTGTTAGCGATCAGGAATCATAATAATAATAACATGATCTTCAATTCTCAAGAAAATGATGTTGCTGCTGTTGGGTTGATAGTCCATGATAAATATGATTACCCAAAGCAAGAATACAATTTGTAGAGACTTTTGACAAAGAGGGGTATTATAATTAGTTTTTATTATAATAATGGACATCACACTCTGTTTTTAAATCCTAATACAAATTTATGCAAGATCCTCCTGGTTTCTGTTTGCTGTCCAAACCTCCATTGCAAGCAGAATGGCACTTCAAATGCAAGCAGAATGGCACTTATTACCTTATTACCCTACTTATTACCTTACTTGGCCGAGTCTGAAGTAAAATGGTTCAAACTCATATAGGTAAGGTCTTTCTTTGCTAAATAGTTTTGCACAATTTTGAAACTCGTGTTATGGGTGAAGTAATTAATAAGTGAAGGAAGAAACTTTGTTTTTGTTTACCTTGTTTTACTTCTTCTCCTTCTCAAAGCCACAAGGAAAGTCTCATATTTCTAAAACCGAAATGGCTTCCCTTCACATTGTATATGAAGATGATAAAAATAGCTTCTCCTCATCAATATTTTTCAGTAGATGCTAGTGGAGGAGACTTCAGAAACTTGGATATGTTGAATAGCTAATTCATTTTAACAATTTGCCTTCTGTGTCTTGGGATATAATAGAAATGCAAAATCTTAGTAATGATTCCTACTTTCTCACTGTTTACTAAATTCTTAGTATTGTCTACTATGATTCATAAAAATTCTTATTATTGTCTACTATGATTCATAAAACCTAAAACTCTGATTCATAAAAACCAAGCAGAGTTTTGTATTAGAAAAACAGTTTAAGCAAAAAAAATTCTTACTATTGTCTACTGTGATTCATAAAAAATATAATTATTGTCTACTGTGACTCATAAAACCCATTAAAACCGACTGAACCCTATGAGAAAATAAAACCTCCTTAGAATTCAATTTTCTGTCCACCCACCACTCTGAAAAATAAGTTAAAACCGATTGCGTGAATGGAGTATTCAAAATAGAGCTCCGTAAAGCTGAAAAAGAAAGCTGAAATAGAAATTCAGTGCTTCTGTGAATTTCCTTCAATAAATAGTTACCAGGTAAATTTTTCTTCGAAAATAAATAGTTACTCTCAGGAAAAATAAGAAAGAAAAAACAAGATAAAGAACAGCATATCGATTTTACGCCAATGATCTTCATTTTTTTTTCTGAGGCATTTCACTAGAAACAGTGGGATTTATTAGCGTTTAATAATTTCTTCAAATATATTACTAGTACCTGTAACGAAGAAGCGGCTCTCCTGCAACTTATGCAAATTCTCATCGAAATACCTGTAGAAATCAAGCATCAAGCTGGAACTGCAACTTCTCGTGCAAATACCTGTAATACCTGTAGAAACGAAGTTGAAACAGGTGAGGTTTTGATGCGCGCTTACCTGTTCTATTATGTTTGCATGACAATGTTGTAGGTAAAGCGTTGTTCTCGTAGCGTTCATGACAATGTAGGTGGCGCTACATGAGAATGTAGGTGGCAGTTTTTCAGGAGGAGCTAAATTTTTTCAGGCGCAGTGAAAGTTTGAAAGTGAGGGTCTGGTTATGTATTGTATTTCAATAAAATTAAATGTTTTAAAGTAATGTCAGCATTAGTTTACCTTTCGCTCTCTTAAAATGTGAAAGGTTAATATAAGCTATGCTTTTAGTCTCTCCGTCTCGAGAAGAGGCCAAATAAGATGGAAAACACATTGCCTTATGTGATCCGTTAAAATTTTTGATTAAAATTAAAAGATATCCATAATATTAACAGGTGAAATGAGGGTTAAAAATCAGTTATCCTAAGTACTAACGGCTGAACTAATGCTACAGACTACTTTTCGATTACTATAGTCCCTGCCTTAGCCGCAGGCGGCAGGGACTAATAAGGCTTAGTGTTTATTAATGATAATTAGGATATACGTTCATAAATAATTAAGGTGTAGGAGAGTGAAGTTCAGACGTAATAATGAGAAAGAATGGATATATGAAAGATTAATATCATAAGAAAAATAAGGCTTAGCCTTTATTAAGGATAATTAGGATATACGTTCATAAATAATTAAAGATTTTTTGTTCCTGTTTATAAAATTTACTCTTTAGAATAACAATTTGAATAAAAAATTGTTGCCTCAATTTTTATCTTAAAACTATAAAATTAACTTTTTTATTTGCAAAAAATTGTTTAAAATATTGTAAATATTGAACTTTCCCATTGTTTAGTTGATTTTGAAAATTTTCTTGAATTATGCATCCATCATAGAAGAATTCCATGACAAGAATTTCATAGAATTATTTAAAATGTTTTTATTTTTATTATTACTATCTCTCATATTATGATATTTCAATAGCTACATCATTTTTAACTTGAAAAGTTGTGTATATTATAGATTCAAAATTATTTTTGAACATTGTGTATCTTGAAACTTCAGTGTTGGAACCAATTTTATAAATTGATATATTCATGAAATAATAAGTTGTTGGACTAAGGATTACATTAAGGGGGTGGGCGGGCAAGGCAGGCGAGCAGGGGGGTGGGCAGGTGAGGCGGTGAATTAGTGTAATGGAAAATTTAGCATTTCACAATCATTTCATCAAAAATAGAATATTTAGCAGTGCATCAACGAATGATATATATCATAACAATTAATGAAATTGTGCATCAAGTAATAACCATCAAATTAATACATGAGGACATCATCTTTTATGTGGAAACCCTTTTGGGAGAAAACCACAAATTTGTAGGCACCAACCTATTGGAGGCACCTACCCCTAAAACAAAATTTGTAGGAACCAACCTCCAAAATGTGCAAGCACTCACTTGCAATAGGCTACAACCTTATTGAGGCACTAACCTCGAAAATGAGCATGCACCGACTTGTTGTATGTAATATTCCAAATAGAAATAAATAGTAATACACATCAACATAAACAAGCATCTACAAAAAATAGAGAGACATCACACAAATAAGGAAAAATATGGAGAAACATTGAGCCATTTTATTATATAACTGAGAGATACAATGAGTACAATGGTGATTAGAATGATGGCACCTTGGCTTGCACTCGACAAGCTGGAAATACTCTCAGAAATGCTCACTGAATGGTTGCTCCACCAAGGACTGCATAATCTCTGAATGCTGCTATTGCTGCTACCGTACTAACGCTATTGCTGAAATGGAATAGATCTTTGGGGTTGTTCCCCTGCTCATAAAAATGTGAAACTTTGGGAATGGGCTCTCCTCCAATAACCCAGAAAATCCCAGAAAAGAATCCCGAAATGGCTGACCCCGTAATTTGACCTCCCTTAGGAAATAATGCTCTCCCAGTGAATATGCTAGCCCTGAATGATAACTCTGTAAATGATGGCCTCCTCCTGTACTAAAATGATCATCAATGAAGGGTTGGACCCTCCACACTATCCTCAGGCTGAAATCCCTGATATCTCCTTATTCCCAGAACAACCTCTACCCCAAACTGCATAATCCCTCCAAGGGACTACACTGTCCAAGAAACTACATGATCATGGTTGAAGATGTTATGGCTCCCTCCTACAAAACGATGGATAGAACTCCCCACCCGAACAGGCACTTGAAGTCCCCCAGGGATGAGGATGGGATCTCCGCTCGAAGACACTCGGTGTGCTGAACAACACTGCAGACCTAGCTAAACATCTCGAGTGTGCTCTAGTCTTGACAGAAAGAAAAATCATAAGATGCAAGAATCCCCGAGAAAGGTTGCCTTCCTCTCCTTTTATGCTTATAAACCCCTAAAATCCCTTGGGCCCACCTATGTTGTGATGTCCCTCTGTGCCACGATGTCCCTTGCTAAGCTGCGCCGCCTCTCCCACGCTGCTACTGCGCTATCCTAAGTGCCTCCTCTCCTGCGCTGCCACTTGGCCTCATGGGACCTAATCATTTTTTAATTAATCTGCTCAGTGACTTTAGGAAAGTGCTTTTATTCTAATGTTTTATTCATGGGTCCATGTTGTGTGAAATAACTGTCAAATTAATTCACCAATATTTGCATATCAATCCAAGCTCGTAAACAGGAGTTGTACTGCATTCTCAAGGTTTAGATTTTAGAGTCGAAGTTTATATGATTCCTTATGATATTTCATTCAAGAATTGAGGCACACACAAACATCTATAAACACACACTATCAGAAAGAAATCAATTCATCTCATCATAAAAATAGGAACAATGAGAAAAATCTGGTTTGAACACTGGAAATCCTTATTCAATTTATCTCAACATTAAATTTGAAATCAAAACCATTACCAAATCAACAACAACTTTGATTCAATAACTCACTGCTTGCAGAAAATCTTAAAACCCTAATTCTAATCTTTGGAGGTCACACTTAAAAGGAATTACCTAATTTGAGTAAACCTATAAGTTGATTCCACACTCACACAGTGAACTCACAATTACTAATGGTATCCCTAATTAACTTTGATGACAAAAATTCATACCAATTTCACTATACTGGTGTCAAGAAAAAAGGTGCACTATCACACTGGTTTGAATATGGATTTTACACACAGACTTCAATCATGATAGCCATTGATATTTCATACCTAGCCAACCCAACTGTATATGTATTACCTACTTCGGACAGTTTTAATCCTCCAACTTCTATTTTTCAAACCAAACTGAAATAAACTCAGGCTATCAAAATGCACAACTGTACTCTGAAGATTAGCTTTTAATTATAGTTGTCTTTCATCAAACTTCCAACCATACTTTGGCAAAGTTACTCAAACTTCTACAGAAATCGACACTCTCGTTTCTACAACAAGATAATGTTATCAATTCAATCAACACACACTGCATTATGACATAGAAATAGAAATGAATTAAATCTCGAAACTAAAAGTTGACAAGTTCACATAAATTACCACTGGTAGTCATTTAATCATCCTATGAAACTTGCAATAAAATGTTTCAATATTTAATGAATAATTTCTTTCGAACCAAGTTGCAGGGGTTAAATCACTTCATCATTGCTATTCTCGTGGAGTGGAATTGTGAGACTTTCTCCAAACTATGAACCCTAACACACAATTTCAAGCATCGATCTAGAAAGGAACGCTGGTTAAGATTCTGCCATGATCGTTCTGTCCTTAAGGGAATATGCACTCACCCAAAATAATCTTGCCAATTCAACTCGACCTAAATGATACAACAATATTCGTAAATGACCTCTCACTCCTAATTTTATGAAAAACGAAACAAGACTGTAAACTTCTACTTAATCACACCAAAAGAATGAAGAAAACTTGCTCAGAACTATTTTATGAATCATCTACTTTCTCCTACCTGGTCAACACACGGGTCTCCTAGTGACTTGCTGGATAAGACCCCAAAGAACCTATACATGTCTCTTCAATGAACAAAAATTCACACTCCTATTATACCTTAAGCAATGATAAATCTCAAGCCAAAACTCCAATTCAAACGAAAATATTCTTCTTCAAACCAAACACATGGAATTCAAACATAATTGTTCAATCTAAAAATGACATGCATCTGCTACGAGAAATTGAGCTATGTTTACAAATATAAGCTACACACACATGAAATGAGATGCGGATTATTTTAACACACATAACCAATTAATCATTAAATCTGTTTGCAAATTGGAGCTATGCTCTCCTACTGAAATCGATCTAGAAATTCCACATGTACTCTAGTCCTATCTACTTATCTCACAAAAGATTTAGTTAAATGCATATAACCATGCTCTTTCCATTCACACAGGAACACATTCAGTAAAATCGTTTATCCTAAAAGGTGAAAGAGTATATGCTTAACTCTGTTTCTGAGCAAAATTTCAATTCAGATTGATGCGTATGGGAAAAAATGGAAAACAATCCTTACGGAAAGAACCAGGCACACTTGTAGCCACAATCACAGAGCTTTTAACATAACATTCCCAAACTGATCCTTGATATATGAAATTACCTCTGCTACAGCAACATAAATCAAATGCCAGAAATGAAATCGATTTTCAAAAGCAATCAATTATGCAATCAAGAATTGAATCAAACTATACTTACGAATTCCCTCTATTACAACAACATGAATCAAATTCCAAGAAACAAAATCGAATTTCAAAAACAAATAATTATGAAATAAAGAATTGAATCAAAATATGCTTACGAGTTACATCTAGCTACGTCTACGGGGCTGAACCAGTTGTGGTGGGCCCTTGCCACACCAGGGAAAGCGTTGGATTACAGTCCTAACTACACCTACGGTAACTTATCTTAGAAGTTCATCAAATCCATAGCATTCCACAGCTAATCAAGAATGCATCAGAATAATTACAATTCGGCTTTCACCAACAGAACATGAAATCACAGTTTAGTATTGATAGCTGAAAACGAAAATACAATAACCACCTTAATAAAATCATATGTTTTTGCCTTTATAGGCATCCTTACTTAAATAATTAGTAGCAATTCTATTACAGACCAGGAAGTTGGAAACCATGGATATGGTAATCCACGAATTCAACACTAATTGTCCTAAATTTACACTATCAATTTCTTATCAAAAACCACATGTTGCTATAGGAAAAAGGTTCCTAATTCTTGTCAACTGAACTCCATTATACGGATAGTGGCCTGCTGGTTCTTCAACGATCCTTGAATTTGTCGAAGTGCTGGAGGTAGCATCGAACTTGCTGAGCTGGAGCTTCTATCTTGAGGTATGCTAGATTATCAACTGAAGGATAGTTGAAGGAACATATTTTTCCTCCTAAGTCAAAGAGCCAACCAAACAAGTCCTGCAAGAAATCCATCATTCTACCCATAATAGTAAGTTAACAAATAAGCATGCTACTAAAAATGCCTAAACTAGCTATAGAATAGTAGAAACAATTATACTTGTACTACCTTTTACGTTTAACAATAATTGAGGAAAGTATGGCCATATTAAGGATAAGGAGAGGAAAAAGGAAGTATATATGTGTCACAAATAGGCCAAAAGAGGCAAAGAAGGTAAGGAAGAAAAGACAAAAATTAGCCTCAACATCTCCCCCACACTTGGTCTGAGGCATGTCCTCATGCCTCCAAGTCATCACTGTCCAGTAAAAAATCAGTTGCTTGGGCCAACTTCTCCAAACTTTTCCAAAATGACGCTGAGAATTTTGTGAACTGTGCATCCAATCCTCTAGCACTTTTCCTCTTTGCAAACTGAAATTTAGATGTCTTCCATGATTTCAACCTTTGATACTTCCTTCGAAGCTCATCATTATGTACATATATCTGGAGGTTCTCTTCTCTTAACTGATCATTTTCCTTACTTACATATTGGAATATTGTCTTAAACATGTGAGCCTTGTTCCTTAATTTAGAGATTTTATTATGAAGTCTTACTAATCTAATCTTGAAATTTTCTTCTTCATCAGGGACTGATATCTTTGCTGGAATTGTTGACTTTTGGGGATGAATCTCATCTAGCATGTGGCCCATACCCTGCTTTGGAAAATGACCCTGCTGTTCTGGGCTTATGAAAGGGGGATCAGGGAAAAAAGCATGTACATATTGGGAAATATCATCTGGAATCTAAAACTGATGGGAAGATGAGGGAGATGAAGGAAATTGGGGAGAATATGGGGGAGAGGGAGTAGCAGAATATGGGGATGAGGTCCCAAAAATGTGTTGGGAATCAACAGTGGTGAAAGGGGATTTACCCATGCTTCTAGTCCTTTTCTCTAGTATGACAGTCTCAGAAGTGGGAACTGGAGATTTACTAGCATGAATTTAGTTTTTCCCCAATCTGGGCTTGTGACCTTGTTGAGTTGGGGTATTTTCAATTAATTCTTCAGGAGGGGACAAGGCTTTTCTTCTTCGTTTTCCTAACTACCTTTTTGAAGGTCCAGCTTCATGACTAAAGGAAGGATCAGGCCTTGTGGAATTTCTAGTTGGAAGTGTAGTAGATTGGATGGGTGAAGTGGGTGCAGCAGGGATGTTTACTTTTTATTTTGAAAATTGAATTATAGACCTCTGTCTCCATTTCACCTGAGTTTATTCACCTATAAAATTCTCTATGAGGAAATCCTCCCATGACTTTTTACTTTTGCTCAATTCAAATACAACCAGGATCTTGATCAAGCTATGATGATACAATGCAGTCTCTGTTTTCCGATTCTCCAATTGAACTCCTCTGGCCATCTTATGCAAACTTAGTTTCAAGAAATGGGGAATATCTACATAACAGTCCTCAATTAGATGCATTAACAATTTGATCTGATATATAAATATGACTGCATACCTGCCTTCACAAGTTAGAAAGTGTTGGATCATGGTTAGCAGTGACTACCATTGATCTTGAATGCAACTCCGCAGCATTCCCTTTTGCCAACTCAGTGACTGATATGGTGGTTTTAAGAATTTCGGCAATTTTTTATGCTTAATTGCCCCCCTTTGAATAATTTATCACGTCCAGTGGGTAATCTGATTTCTCCACTTAATGATTTTTTTGTGACTTCGAGACACAGGTTCCCGAACTTTGCTCTCTTTCCATTGAAATTTTGGGCAAATTCCAATGCCACAGCGTCATTGTATCCTTGGAATTTTTGTAGAAAACCCCCCATCCTTTTCGTTCGATGGCCTCCTTGCATAATTGATAATTTGCAGTTCGAGAAAATTGGGCAAATGTGGGCTCATGTCTATTGGTTCCCATGATCCAAGAAGATTCAAACATCTCTGCACTCAACTTGTGGCATGTAATCACAACTTTCATGACCCACAGTGAGACGGATATCTAAGCAGGAAGTCAATTTAGAAATAAATGCATCACAGAAACGTTTATTCCTTGGCTCTGGAAACTCGGTGACTGGCATCCGTTGTGGCTCACAATAAGAACATTTGCAGGTGTCCACCCTTTATGAAAACAACCCATACTCCAACATCCTCTCTCTTGATCAAAATTCACCTTAGCCTACACATAGATGCTACATTGCCTATCGTGGAGAGGGATAAAGACACAATCATGACTTACGATGGAGACATTACCCAGTAGTCGGATCATGAGGACGATTCTGAGTTTAAACGAAAATAACACATAAGCTTATGATGGAATCTTGGTATACATGAAAGGCTTGGCCCCTATGGTGTCATTATGCCCGAAATCATATTCCTGTGTGGATGGTGCCTTCCCTTGTCATCATGTGCTTTTCTTCCATCGTGCGCCCTCATCAACAGCCCTTATCATAACCTGTAATCATATGAAATTTGGACATGGGTGGACGGGATTTTGAAGGGAATGGGTGATTCTGGGATGTAGGATTTTAATTGGTTTGGAAGGAAAAAATGAAGGTAGAAGCATAGGGAACCTGGTCGACAACATGTACTTGTAATAATCATTTAAACTACCTATAACTAAATTAAGAAAATTGAGCACATACCTTTGTCACTTAAATGATATTGGGAATGAAAATAACATCATATCTTATCAATACAGGAGCAAGTCTGTTGTTCGAGATGTAGCTTCTGCTGTAATGACGATCATGGTCAATAGTAAAATTTGCAATAAGTAGTGATATCCAAATAAATCAGACTTTTAGGCCTAGGCTGCAATTCCAGGATTGTACTGCTATTAAAAATAGAGATTTGAATAGTTTATTGGTACCATAGATTATTCATGACCATGTTGTAGCTTCTAGACAGCAGATTTCCAAAAGAATATTTTGGTCCAGTATTGATTGTCTAGGTACAAATATAACAAATTTAGAGTAACTCAAGCATGGACATGGTTTTTGTGAAGAACAAAACATAGAATCTCCAATTTCTCTGACAAAGTGACACTCAGTTTCGTGAGGTGGCGCTGGAACCTATCCACCATCTCATGAATTTTAACCAGGCTTGAGATGATAACTGCCTGGGGAATTTCTATTTAGGGAGCTTGAAATGTCCTGAAAGAAGGCTCCAGGGGGCTTCTTTTCCGTAATTATTCCAGTGGGCCTGGAAAAGAATAATTCAATGCCCATTGGATCCCTAGGCTACCACCACCTTATTGTTTTATTGAGCCTAAGGTATTTCCTACTCAAGGCATTCATATTTAGAGAGTCTAAGTTGCCCTTAGAAGACTCCAGGGAGTTTCCTTTCCAAAGTTATTTCCTTGGGCCCGAAAAAGAACAACTCTATGCCCAAGGAATCCCTAAACTTCCACTGGTCCATAAATTTTTACGAGCCTGGATCAATCAGTGCTCGAGAGCTTCATTTTTCGAGAGTTTGAAGACATCTAAAGAAGACTCCAACTGTTCCTTTTCCATAAATAATCTGCCAAGCCTGGATAAAGGAATAAACCCACTCCTGCCGAATTTCTCCTTTATTCTACATGGACTGTGAGGAGAAACACTTGTAGATATGGAAATTGACAGTCCACTAGTTAATCTATATATATATATGAAAAATAGATAAGAAAAATCAATCAACTGATCCAGCAAGAGGCGAGTCATTTCCATGAACCAGCTCTAGTCTTGGATCCTCCTGAATGTCCTGTAAAAACAAATCATGGGAGAGTGGTTTATGGTAAAATTTTAGCCAATGGCCATTCACCACAAAGGAAGTCTGCTCATCATCAATGGTTCTAATACGAACTTAACCGTTGTCAAAAACTTCAACTACCTCATAGGGTCCCAACCAACGAGTAGAGAACTTACCTTTGAACTGTTTGAACTTACTATCATACAACAGGGCCCAGTCACCTACACAAAAGACTTTCTTTTTTACGAAGTTCTCGTGCCATCGAGCTCTTTGATCATGTACCAGCGAGGTTCTGTGATATGCATCCTGGCAGATCTCATCAAGCTCATTCAGTTGCATCAACCTCTGCTCTTGGGCTTTAGTTAGATTCATTCCCAATTGGGCGGCCATCCTAAATGTCTTCACTTGGAACTTGATGGGAAAAAGTGACTTGTTTTCCATAGACTAGCTCGTACGGGGTGTGTCCCGTCACATTTTTCCAAGTAATCCTATAAGCGCATAATTCTTCCACTAACTTGTCTGCCCATACCTTATGGTGCAGTTGAACAGTTTTTGTGAGGATGGACTCCAAGAATTTTTTTGTGGATTCCACTTGCCCATTAGCTTAAGGGTGGCAAGGGGTAGATTTACGGTGTTTAATCTGATACTGGTCAGTGAATGCCTTCACCAATTTTGACATGAATTGCATACCTTGGTCTGTGACAATATTTCACGGTACACTGGATCTCGTGAAGATGTCTTCGAAAAAAAACTCTACTATCGCCTTTTCCATGGAAAAAAAAATGCCTTTGCCTACACCCACTTGGTGACGTAATCAGTGCATACCAAAATGTACTTCTTCTTTTTCGACATCGGGGAGATGGGCCCTACAAAATCCAATGCCCACTTCTCAAATGGTTCAATGGCTATCTGAGCCTAAAGAGGCATCTCGTCGGAGGAAAATGGTCTCCCCATCCGCTGGCAAGCATCACAACTGGAGAAAAACTTGTTGGCATCTTTAAAGAGCGAGGGCTAATAATACCCAGTACGAAAAACCTTGTATGCGGTTCATTTTTCAGCAAAATTCCCCCTACAAGGTTTGTTGTGGGAGGCTCTCAAAACATCGTACATTTCATCTTCCCGTACACACCGCCTCATGATCATGTCTGGCCCTATGTAAAACAAGTCTCCCTTGATACAGGAGTAATTAGCACTGCGCTGCACAATGTTATGTTTTTCTCGGGCAGACATGCTCTGAGGTCATTTCCCTGACACCAAATAATTTGAAACGTTGACGAACCAAGGAGTGATGGCGAAAATGGCGAATAGTGGTTCATCTGGGAATTCATTGGGTATTGGAGTTGTCGTGCTTCCCTGTCCAATAATCAAACAAGACAAAAATTCATCTGCTATATTATCACTTCCACGCCTATCAATTATAGTTATATTAAATTCTTGTAAAATCAACAACCATCTAGTTATTCTACCATTAGTAATTGATTTATTCATTAACAACCTAATAGCAGAATGATCAGTATGGACGAAAGTCTCATAACCGGTAATGTAATGTCTAAAATTCCAAATAGCATGCACAACTACTAACAATTATTTCTCAGTGACTGTATAATTTAATTCAACGGGGGAAATATTTTTGCTAATAAAATAGATAGCATAAGGATAGTGATCTTCCCTTTGTCCCAAAAATACTCCTAGTGCAGTGTTTGAAGCACCAGTACATGTGTGAAATGGTAGGGACCAGTTCGGTCCTCTCAACACCGAAGCGGTAGACAATCTGTCCTTTAGTATCTGAAAGGCCTGTTGACAATTGACATTCCATACAAATTCAACATATTTAGTCAATAACTTAAATAATGGTGCTGCAATATTAGTAAAATTTTCGATAAAATGATGATAATAACCTGCATGGCCTAGGAAAATTCTTACCTCTTTTTGCGAACTAGGAATAGGAATATCTGAGACTACCTTGATCTTTTCCAGATCAAATTTAATTCCTTCTAATGACACATGATGACCCAGAACGATTCCCTTAGTTTGCATGATTATGCATTTATCACTGCTAAGGGCCAGGTTTGCTTCTTGACAACGAATCAACACTTTTTCTAAATTGGCCAAAGCAAGACCGAAATCATCTCCATAGACTGTGAAGTCATCCATATAGAACTCTACAAAGTCATGGACCAAATCAGAAAAAATGGCGAGTACAACTCTTTGAAACGTAGCTGGGGCATTATAAATACCAAAGGGGAGGACTCTATATGCATAGGTGCCCCAATGTAATGTTCCAAAATGGAAATCAACAGCTTTTACACCACTGAAGAAATCCTTTTGTCGGAAATATGAACAAGGCTATTTCAGAGATGGACTGAGAGGGCATTTACCGTATATATCACCTCTAAAAATAGGGTGAGAACCGGAGGCTACATGGCCCTTTCTCAGGCTCTGCCTATAGCTATGTAAATATATCTTCCTCAGGAAGATCTTGCTCAAAGGATGAGCTACAGCAACATCTGAAACTTCAATAATGAACAGAAGTGAAATAATACATCATATGATACAAGAAGAGTGCATAGCTTATTTATAAAGTGCAGCAACAAATATAGATACAAATCTTGAGGAAAAGACCTCTCAAGATAGACTAGGTCAGCCTCAATCAAGATTGTACATGGAAACTCAAGATTACACTGCTATACAATAATGCCCCAGCTATGTTTGCGCAGTTATATGAGGAGACTGAAATATGTAAAATTAAAATATAATGATATATCAATATCAGCTCAAGAAATGAGGGGGAGCAAGCTCTAACCCCTGAAAATAACTAACTAACAATCCTTAGAAGGATTGGCTGCAATACATTTACAAAATGATAAAATACAAAAATGCTGGAGTTGCAGTGTAGCTGCTGCAACTCAATAATAATACATGAATGAAGAAGGTAAATAATGCTGCAAACAATATTATGACCTCCTCTAATGATATTCTAAGTGAAAGGTTGTCCCTTTCACTGAAAATTACACTCTCCAATCCCCAAGGTGAATCCTCCTGCAATTGCCCTCTAAAAATAACGCCATAAGAGGGAGTGACTACATTGGGGCTGAGATGAAACACTTGGCCCTATGCCAAAATCTGCAATGAAGCTCTGGAAATGTCCTTTACTGATTTCTTAGAGAAAGAAGAAACTCCTCCTCTTCAAAATAGCTCCGGAAATGGGTGATGATGAATCCTCACTGCAGCACCAGCAACTCCAACGTTTCTGCCCAACATAATAACACAGTAGCTGAAGATGAATGCTTTGGCCTCAAACCAAGATGCGAGGGAGATGAAGAATAGTGCTTCCATGGCCTCCCAAGAAAGAGAAGGGAACTCCTAAATAGGAATCCCTCTTGTGCTGAGCAACACAAGCTATCTCAGTTGAACAACTGAAGAGAGCTCCAAAATCAAATTCTCAAGCATGAAATTAGCAATGGCTCTCCTTCACCTTTTTATGCAAGGAAGGCTTCCTTTCCATGGACCCCACCCATTAGGGTTTCTCTCATCCTCCATTTTCCCTCCATTCAAAACTGCGTAGTCTTCTTGTGCAAGCTTCCCCTCTTAGGCACGTTGTTGACTTGGTCAACCATGGTCTATTCTTCTTCCTTTTGGCCCTTTTCATACTAGGGATTGTCAAAATTAGCCATTTAAGTGACTCTTTTCACCTTAGGAGAGTTTATTTTGCTGCTACATGGGATCCCTTACCCATTTTATTCCTTTTATTAAAATAAAAGCGAAATTAATGTTCCAATTACTTTATTGAAAAATTTGGAACATTACAGTCCTCCCCTCCCAAATATTGCTTGCCCTCAAGCAAGTGCAATGGTAGAACTAAAAAGTAACCTCCCCTCAAGGCATGGAGTCTGAAATCTCCTCATGTAGATCCTCCATCCCCAAGCAATCAACCAAGAAAAATGAGTCACCCTCCAACTAGGCAACTCCTGAAGATACTCCTCCACCTTATGCTCATGTAGAAAAGGTGGGCTGAAATGCTAAACATGGTAAGCTTCATAGCCTACCCCACGCATTCCTCTTCTCCACTTATGATAAGTGTGGAGTGAAAGCTGAACTTGGGCTGCAATAGTGTTGCCTTCAAGAGGCAAGATGAAGTCTATATCCCCTAGGATCTCTCCTCCAACGCTGCAAATCAAGCTGGCCCAAATCATCTCATATGTGATGAGTTGGAATTCATCATCATATGGCATCCAAAAAATCATATGGTTCACCTCATGGAAAATAAAATGGCTGAACATGGTGACCATATCATCTCCCATACTCCCCTTGGAGCATGTGTTGCAAAAAGAATGGAGGTTTCTCTCCCAAAGGGCACATCCACCCAATGAGTCTATCCCTCCTCATGATACATATGGGGCTGCAACTGATATATGGCTGAAACATAATGGTCTTCAAGAGAAGCCCAAGACACCTCGTCAATCATACAAACCATGAAGTGCCTCCTCCAAAAATCCAAACTCTCCAGATATCTCCTCCCACATGAACGAAAGAGATGAAGCTTGGCAATCATGGGCTGCCCATTGTTTCTCCTAAAACATACAGTAGGAAAATTAGGGAGAATCACACTCCCAATGGGCATCTTCAATTTATTTCCCCCCTTCAAAATAGTGCTTCCTCTGAACAACGTTCCACTAGCAAAACATGGAAGCATAAACTTATGAGAGTAAGGAGGTGAAACATAGTTCTGTGCATGGAACCAATGTAGAGAATCATTGGCTTGCCTCAATATATGTTGCAAAAAGTGTCATTTTAGCCACTTTTTTGCTGCCACATTCATCCTGTAAGATGTGATCATGAAAACATATTTTGGTGCCAAAGGTGCACACCAAAACCCTTGTGGCTTTCCCCCACAATCCACTGCTAAAATATCCATCATATTTGCTGCAATAGACCATGAGCATAAAAAAACATAGTGTGCAAGAAGGAAATACCCTCCTTGATATAATATGCTTCTCATAAAAATAAGAGAGTGCCAAACATAAAGCAAATGATTACCTCTCTCATCATGTACTTGGGTCTTTGAGCTGAAATGGCTCAAGTGAAAACTCTCCCTCACTGCAACAGAGTAGGGAAGTGGTTGTGCCAACCATATCATCATCTCTTGGGCTATGCATCTAGACATATGCTGATATAAATCCATTAGGATGCCCTCCCAAGTGGACTCCTCCATCAGTAAATAGTGTGCATGAGAACGTATGGAAGAAGAATCCAAAGTTGCTGCATGTAGGTGTCTCTTCTTGTGCTTGTGAGTCAAATCCAAGAATATCAAAACATAGCAAGGGATGCTGCCATCCATTACTTCCTCAACCTCATCTCCTACATGCCTCCAAGACACATCAATTGTGAAGTGGTTTTGATAACACTTTAGCAAGTAATCCAAGCTCTCAAGTGACAGCGCTACTGGCCTTTGGAGTAGGGCCACTGTCATCTCAAAGCTCCCCTCTTTGACATGAATCTTGCCAAAGACTCCTCCCAACATGTTGCCGCAAATGTAGAACCCCTCCCATGAAGAAGGTGCTACTTGGGCATCCAATATCAAATAGAAATCCCCTTGCACCATGCTAGTGCCTCGTCTTGCTCCCGCAACATCCAAACAAAATCTGAGCAACAAGAATGTTTGCTGCTCCTCCTTACTACCACCATACCAAATGTGAGATGGGAACATGATGAATGGTGAAAAGAGTGCCATCCCATCATAATTCACCCATGCTCCTTTCTAATCCATGGTGTAAGTATCCTGCCATCTCCTCCTCCCTTCCAAACCCCATGAAAAGGTATAGGTCACATGTTGGCCAAACTCCCTCAAGAGAAACCAACACAACATGGCTTCTTGCTGCCCTATATCATAGATTTGAAAGAGTCTCACCATCCTCTTTCCTCCCATCCACATCCACTTAGCTCCCTGTGGATGCCTCCCATAATTTTGCATCTTGGTATTCCTCCAATGAGGTCTACCATCTCCCCAAAATAGATCTTCATCTTTGCATTTCATGGGGCATTGAAATGCAATCTCCTCCATGGTCCATATCTCAAACCCCAACCTCATGTGTGGTGCATGACTCATCAAGGGTGAATGAGAATGGTGGCACAACGCAGTAAGAGTCTCCTGCTCTAGACAATTAGCTTTCCATGACATGCAATCCCTCATGGCATGTATGGAATCAACAGGAAATGAAAACTCATGCATACCTTGGTAAAATGTAGAAGCAAGAACTAATTCTGCAACTGCGTAGTCTTCCTCCATTGAACATGAAGGCTGCTCCTCCAAGGTTGTGCCAGCGCTGGTATGTGCCCCTTCAACTGGTGGTGAGGGCTCCTCCCTCCTTTGGCCAAATCTTCTGATCAAGATCTGAGACAAATCAACAAGAGTAGAAACCTTTGCATGTCTCCCATGGCTAGACCACCAAGCCTCTGCTTCTCCCTTAAGGTGCAGTGCTACAATTTCTATAGCCTCTCTGTCTACTACAGGATATAGCAGGAATAAATCCTCTAGCTTCTTCACCCAAGCCTCTGCTGCACATGTGGGTGACTGTTACACAGTAATTTGTCACCGTCCCTGCAATCCCCATCCCGCACATTGGAGGGCTCATTCCGTGACCTGTGAGCAGTAACATGGCTTGAAATCACTTTCATGACATCCCTCTGAACAAGAGCTTTCATTGCCCTGAAGATATCTCCTTGTGAAAAACCCTAAAAATGGACCTTTTTGCATTGGCGCGGGCAGACAGTTCAGTACCTGCACCAATGGGGAAAATCCTTCAAACAGGTCGTGCCAATTGGCACTCTGTCCTAGAGTCGCACTCGCACCATCCAATTTAAGGAGTGTTTTAAAAAAATAAATGGCGGAAGTTTCATCCTAACCAATTCATGAACTGGTATCTATCTTGAGTTGGGAGGTTTGGCTTTGGATTTCCATGTAGAGGAAGTGGTTTGCCACCTCTCATGGAAGCTTCCTTGAGGATAGGGCCAATCCCATGATTATAGGGATCCCAACTCCCCTTCCTCCATCTATAAAAGCTTGCCCATATCCATTGCAAGCTAGTCTTCAAGTTCCCAAATTCCCAAGAGCCTTATGTTGCAAAAGCCTCCATAATTCCCTTAAGGCCAAATCCAAGCAAGGAGACTATTGTCAAGATCCGAAGAGAGAGGTTTGTCCCATCCTTGACAGGCTTTTCGAGACGTGTTCTGCTGGCGACCTGCCGAAGGAGAATTCAGCGTCAGAACTATGGTTGTATTCTTCCTTTGATTGATTAATAATAAGCGACTATTGGTTATGGTTCCACTCTTGTTATTGTTTATGATGATGAGTTATGTCCTTTCTGACTGACATATAGTTGCATCTACTGGATTATACGCTTGCGTTTGTTTTGTTTCTCGCATGTGCAGGTGTCCTATCACGGAGATTGTGGGGATCGTGATCTGCAAAAGCTAAGGAACGGGAGAGCTACCTCTTCTACAAGCAACAGCGTTGGATTCCAGGTAAGCCTTCATCGCTAGTTGGTATATTTGCAATTAGGAACCTGCACTATAGTGTGAATGATTGTTGCTAGACCCGGTCTGGGCTAGTAGGAATCACCTCTGTCCGCAGAGGGGATTTACCTCCACAACAAATTGGCGACTCCACTGGGGATTGTTAGCTTGTTGTTGTTCTGATTTGTAAACTATAGACGAAGCCTGAAGTTAGCCAGATAGCCTTCGAAATGCTTTTGCTCTGCAACTGCGAAGTAGATCAAAGCTGCTTCAGTCAATCTCCGGTTTAGTTTTTAAACTGAACACTTGGAGCATCGTCTTGTCTTTTCGGTCGATTCTTGATCCTCCTTGCTTGATCAGCTCTTTTGAGCTGGTTCTTTTTGTGAATTTGGGTTTTTGATAGCTTGATCATCACTGATCTGCTTGCTAGATTGCTCTTTTTTATTTTTGACTGGGAAACTCGACTGGCACGCTTTTCATCTTGACAGTCGCGCCCATTGGCGCAGGTTGCTTGTGTATTACCTGCGCCAATTCGTCTTTGGCGCTAGTTTCAGCCTCACAGTCATGCCAATCCTGTGAGGCACTAGGGTTTTCTCAGTTCTGAGCTTCCTGAGCCTGATCTGTGTGTTTGGTCTTGATTTTTCCATTGCTTGAGTGTTTTGGAGCCTTGATTGACTGACTGTTACCTACATCCTTTGGTTGTTTGCCCATTTCCATCGATTTTGCATTCTAGCCCTAGGTCATCTAGGTGCTATTGTGTGTCGAGCCTCCCTTGGGAGTTTTTGGTTTCTATCGGTTTAGTCAACCTTGTGATCGCTTCTTTGCATTCGTTTGGTGGTTTTCTATTGTCTCATTGCGTTTTTTGAGTGATTTTTTTCTTCTTCATTTGAATTCTGCCTTGTCTCGTTTTGGGCCTAGATTACACAGCTCATTTGGAGTCTTTGGGATTCTTTTCATTTTGAGGGACTTTTGGTTGATTTGAGGTCTGATTGTACGTTTGTATTGAGTGAAATTTGCTTGTTTTTGCTCTCTTGTCATCATTTCTCAAATTGCTCTTGCATTAGTTTTCATTTTTTTAGCGCACTTTGCTCTGAAATATTGAAAATATAAAAAAATCTCTTTTGCTCTTCATTGGTTAATTTGAATTAGATCTTTTCGGTGTTATTAATGATTGGTAACTTTGAACGAAAAGCTTTTTAGTTTTCATTAGCTACATTAGAGACATCATTGGTTGTTTTTTGTTCATTTCGTTATTGTGTGAAAAGCTCTCAACTCTCTCATAAATAGCTTTCTTCGAATGAAATGATATACTGTGGCATATAGAGTGAATTTAGGAGATTTTGAGACATTACATTCGCTAGGGCTTGAAAATTGAAACGTAATTGAAGATAAATTCGTTCGCCTGGCGAGACGCTAGTACGGACTTGTGCTCCCCGTACCGTCACGTATATAAAGGGAGACCCCACTAGGTTTCTATCCTTTATCCATAGGAAGCCGGGTTTGCCGCCCTATAGTCGTGATACACCGGACACAGCATTCGGGGAGATTTCCTGCACGTATGTTAAGTCCTTGGTTGATTTCTCTTTCATTTTGAAACCAAGGTGTATATTGCAGTTCACGGTTATTTGGTACACCCTTTGCCTAGTATTCCTGAGTAGTCATTTGATCTTTTCTGACTCTTTAAATTTGAAAGGATCACCAAGCGCTTATCTTTTCACGCTTGCTTCAAAACTGAAAGAGATAGAGTCACCTTTCAGCCGTTTCTCGACTCTTAAAACATGAAACGGTAAAGTTTCTAAGTTTCAATGTGGTAAAACAAAACACCCGCGATCACACGCCCTGTTAGATTTTGCTTGTTGGCCGTTTGATTGTGTGTCTTGACTCTTTTTCATCCCGTGTGTGTGTTTGATCTTTTTCTCTTGTCATTACTACCACAGTGGTGGAACCTTCTGTTTCGTCTACTGGTAGTCCATATACGGACGATTCATCAGAGGCTTCCCAACCCTCTGTTGAACCTCAGCAGCCCATTGTTTCCGAGTTTCCTGACGGGGGACCGGTTCTTGCTGAGCAACCCTTTGGGGGACCAGTTGAGTTCAATTGGCCCTTTTCCGACCCTTGGTCTGAATTAAGAGTAGGGGTCGATTTCCTTTCTCTTACATCGGGTTCGCCTTTTATAGCTGTTGTTTTTCCTCCTAGTCCTCGCCGTCTATTACGAGATCTAGCGGCAGGCTCAAACATGAGTGAATCTAGCGAGGAAATCCCAACGTCTGGAGAAGACTACCAGCTCTTTCCTCGGAGATTACTTCCAAGAGACAACCCTGAACCAGTTGTTATGTCATCACCCGGTCCCTCATTACCAGCAGGGTATAGATCCTTGGGTCAGATTATTGCCGCCGCAGCCTCTATGGGGGTATCAGCTCCTTCTACGAGGCCAGTGGTTCCTTCATTGGGGATGTCTCCTCAGACACCCGTCACGTCGTCCCCTCAAGTCACTTTTGTACTCGTTCGGCCCACTGTCTGTGTGGCCGCATCTGCACCCGCTGTCACGGCACACTCCGCGAGGGCTGTGCCGCCTCCTCAAGACGTCTACATAGCGACTGCTATGCCAGAGAACATCTCTCCGGAGGAGTATCGGTTGTCCCTACAACAGCCGAACCCCGAGGTTGGACAAACCTCTCCCAACCACCCGTATTTTTCGCATTATGCACAGGATGGTACGCCCGTGTATGCTTTTCCATATTAGTATGATGAGCACGGGGACATTTTACGTTTACCCGCTCCAGAGGCTCACCTTCATGCTCAAGGTTTACCCTATAACCAGGCTGGACATCCTTATAACCCGCAAGGGAAACCTTTTCAAGGCCAACCTTCGGGCCAGCCTGGCTATCCTTATGACCTGCAGGGGCAGCCTTTACAAGGCTATCATGCGGGCCAGCAAGGGCCATCGTACGGTCCGCAAGGACAGTATTACAACCCTTCCGGTTAACCTGTGCAGCCTCAGCCGGGGTACCAACGGGGGCCGGTATATGGTCCTGGGGGGCAAGTCCAACCTTCCCAACCCATGCAACCTCAGTATCCTGTTAATCCCAACGTTTCTCACCAGCCAGGACCATCTTATGGTGCTGCTGTAGGTCAAACCGGTTACCAGCCACCACCTGGCTCCATTCCTCCACCGGAACAACTGGTCTATCCGGCACAACCTGGTGTACCTCCACCAGGCCAACCGGTCTATCCGGCACAACCTGGTGTTCCACCTCCAGGCCAACCGGTTCATCCGGTCCAACCTAGTGCTTCTCAACAGCCAGGTCAACCTGCGCAACCGGCACAACCTGTTCACCCGGGTCAACCTGTTAACCCAGGGCAGCCCGCTCAGCCAGGTCAGCCTGCTCAACCAGGCCAGCCTGCACATCCTATCAACCCTGCCCAACAGCCGACTTATTCGATGTCGCAGCCAAATCAACTGCTGCACCCTAATTATCAGGCTCAACAGGGTCCCACCTATCAGCAGCCCATTCGACCTCAAGGCGGCTACTATTCTCATGGTCAATACCGACCGAATTATAGCCAGCCCCAAGGTTCTAACTATCACCCTCAACAACCCGGCTATACCTATACTCAGCAGCCAAATCCAAATGTTGCTTACACAGGGCCAACTCATAATCAGGGTCCATACTCTGGTTACCAACCCCCGTACACTGGTTACCAACAACCAAATCAGACTGGTTATATGACCTATACCCCCTACGGTCAGAATCCTGTGGGACAGAACCCATGGGGGCAAGGATATTCCCAACCAGCGTGGAGTACAGGTATTGTTCCTTATCCAGGGCCAGGTATGCCGTCCAATCCGCCATTTTCGTTTCTGGCTACCTTGGAGTTACCGGATGTTTCAAAATTAACCAATGATCCGATTTTGCACAATCCTTATTGGCCTCCGATTCCTACCAAGGTGCCCGGCGATTGCCCCAAGTTTGAGGGTAAAGCTGGGGAGGACCCCCAAGCTCATGTGATGACTTACCATCTTTGGTGTTCGTCCAACTCTTGGGTGGATGATTCAGTTCGTCTACGCCTCTTCCAGTGCACTTTGACTGGCGCTGCAGCTAAGTGGTATATTGAATTACCCCGTGGCATCTTTCAAGATTTCAATACGTTAGCCATGGCTTTTCTGACTCACTTTCAGTTACTGGTTCGCTACGAAGCCGGGACGCACCTCCTGACTTCTTTGAAGCAGGACAAAGCCACCCACATTTCTGATCACATTCATGAGTGGCGACCTCGTCGTAGACTGATCAAGTTCCATATACCTGATCAGATACTAACTCATTGGTTCACCACCTCCTTCGTTAAAAAAATCGCCCAAGATATTGCTATGGGAGCGTGTGTGACTGAAGAACAAGCCATAGCGCGTGCTCAATATCTGGACCTGGTATACTCACAGTCTGGCATGCTGTATGATATTTTTCCTAATGCTCCATAGTCTGGAACATCTAAAGCTCCACCTACCACAACAATGGATGGTGTTATTGGTTCCGTGTCTCAGAATTCGAAGAAATCTTCAAATGGGAAGCAGAAGTCCAACTCATCCAATAGTTCTGCTTCTCCCGCCCCTACCGATTCTGGCAAAACTGCGGAGGTTAATGCCATTCAGGCCAATCCTATGGAGAAAGCCTCCAAAGGGAAAAAGAAGGGCAAAGGAAAATCTAAATCCGACGCCCCAAAGCCAGAGTCCAAACCTCGTACCGAGGACGGTTCCCAACGCAAACTGAAGTACCCTTGCCTCATTTGTGAAGGAGATCACTATACAAAATATTTTCCATGACAATCTGAAGTTAGTCAACTTCTAAAAGGCTCCAAATGGAATTCGACAGTTCTTAAAGAACCGTTCCTGTCTCAGCAGACCCAGATGGTTGAACAACCTTCACCATCTGCACCATTTGGGTCCCAGGTCTTTATGATGAATGGTGTTGCACCTATCTCTATTGCTACACGTTCGAAGGATTACAATGAATCGCATCAGGCATCGGGGAAGGCAGTTGCGGATGGTCCACCTCCCCCACCTGTCTCCGGTTCGTTGGAAATTGAGAAGCCTACTGCTGAACCTGTTGTGAGGCCACCTTCTAAAGGTGTTTTACGAAAGTCTTCCTACAATCCGAATGCCCGTGCCGCTCAGCACTACAATATTGTTGAGGATCTGGCACAGGCGCCTTCTGCCATGTCTGCATTGGAAGTTCTTCAAAGTTGTCCTTCGCAATGGAAAGCTTTATTATCTGCAATCGGTGGAATCGATCCTGCTGATTCTAGTCTTCTCACCTTTGACTTAGAAAATTTCACCCCCCGACTTCCACATCAGATCGCTCTTGTTATTCAAGTCGGGATCAACGGTCTTAACATCCATAGGGCCGTTGTGGATGAAGGTGCTTCTACCTGTGTCATGTCGTCCGCTTGCTAGAAGGCCATTGGCTCTCCGGCCCTTTCATCATCTCCCAATGCCCTAGAGGCATTCGATGGTCGGGAATCCAAACCCCTGGGTGTTCTCGAGAGTCTAGCGATTACTTTACAGGGGAAGACAGTCAACGTAGAAGTAGAAGTGGTTGACGCCAAGCTTAACTACAATATACTTCTTGGCCGCAGCTGGACTCATGCCATGTTATGCGTGTCGTCCACCCTCTTTCGACTTATTAAGTTCCCTCACGAGGGAAAAATCGTTACTGTGGATCAGTTGTCTTTCTTCACCTCCACCTCCGAGAACAACGTTCCGTACGTGGATCAGATCCCAAATCCCCCTGACAGTGTAGGGCCCGGTCTCTTCAAAGACCCCGTCCTCATGGGTATTTTTCCCGCACCACCACCGCACACCGCTCAAGTTAACATGATCTCTAGGTCCGACGACCCATGGCTCATCCCTACACCTGAGCAGGTGACTGAGTTTGGAGAATCGATGCCCTTAACTCCAGTAGAGATTAACTACTGTGAAATCGTCGCCGCATCTGATCCTCCCCCTCCTCAGCATGCTCCTTTGAGCATGGCTTTAGACATCTACTCTCAATCCCCCTGGCTCGGCGTGGCCGACTCGCTTGATCCTCTTAAAGAGATTTTCCCTTCTGATGAAGCCATTGTAGAAACAATGTCTCTTGAGGAGTTGCCTTGGAGCGATGGACATCATCGTTCCTCGTTCATGCTTAGCTTGGGGGCAATGTCAGATTGTCTAGAGCGTTTTGCATCTCAGGTTCCCACTCCACCTCTCCAGACGCCCATATTGACACATGAGGTGCTTTCAGAGGGAAACCTGAGCAACATCACTCAAACCATTCCAATCGACATCTCCGTTAAACCGGGGATAGTTGAGAATATACACGTGGGAGTGACTTGTTCTCCTGATGAGATACGAGTCTATACCGATCTTTTTCGAGAATTCAGAGACGTGTTCGCTTGGTCCTATGAGGTAATGCCCGAGATTGATCCCAGCATAGTAGTGCACGAGATTCCTACCTATCCTGGTGCGAAACCCATGCGCCAATGCCTACGCCCGGTGCACCCTCGCAAAGTCGTTACCATCAAAGCAGAAGTTGAAAAACTTTTGAACGCGGGCTTCATTTACCCGATTCCCCTCACAGAATGGGTCTCCAACATTATCCCCGTAGATAAGAAGCAGGGGACTATCAGAGTCTGTGTTGATTATCGCGATATTAATCGCGCCTGTCCTAAAGACAACTATCCCACTCCTTTCATAGACCAAATCATCGACGAATGTGATGGGAGTGAGATTTATTCCTTGATGGACGGCTTTTCTGGGTACAATCAGATAAACAGTCTACCTACAGATCAACACAAGACTGCATTCATCTGTCCGTGGGGTACTTTCGCTTATAAGAAGCTCGCGTTCGGCTTGAAGAACGCTGGAGCCACTTTCCAGCGTGCGATGTCTTATGCTTTCCACGACATACGCCATATCGTTCAGCCTTATCTGGATGACTTTCCAGCTCACTCAGCTAGGCGAGAGGACCACCCTGAACACCTCCGCCAAATTTTCCTTCGCTGTAGGCGCTACAATATTAGGCTTAATCCTCATAAATGCGTCTTTTGCGTGGATTATGGCCGTCTTTTGGGATTCATAGTCTCCAAAGACAAAATTCACCTTGACCCTTTAAAGATCGAGGCTATCATTAATCTCCCATCACCCTCCTCGTTATATCAGTTGCAAAGTCTGCAGGGAAAAGCTAACTTCCTTCGACGCTTTATCCCGAACTACGCGGAGGTGGCCAAAGGATTCACGCGTCTCTTAAAGCAGAACGTTCCCTTCCATTGGAACGAAATTTCTCAAGAATCCTTTGAGAAGCTTAAGACGTTACTGGTTAATGCTCCTTTGCTTCGTCCTCCTAATTATCACCGTGATTTCACTTTGTATCTCGCCGCCGCGTTTAGCACCATAGCTATGGTTCTGGTGCAGGATGACGATGATGGAAATGAACATGTCGTTTATTATCTGTCACGGAACCTTCTCGACACAGAAACACGTTATGCTCACGTCCAGAAGTTGGCGTTAGCTGCAGTACACGCTGTGCAGCGCTTTCACCATTACATCCTGTTGCGCACAACAACCGTGGTTTCGGATTGCAACCCCATGACATATATTCTTTCTCGACAATTACTAGGGGGCAAATACTCCAAATGGATCGTTATCCTTCAGGAGTTCAACTTAGAGTTCACCACGGCTAAGTCAACCAAATCACTGGTTTTTGCGGATCTTATTTGCTCGCTCCCGACGGACTCCACCCCATCTTATTCCGAGGATCATATCCCGGACGAAACTCTTTTCCTTATTAGCACTTGCGACCCATGGTACGGCGATATTATTGTGTATCTTCGGACCTCGACGTTTCGGTCTGAGTTGACTACAGATGCCCAACGTCGGATTCGGCATCAGTCTAAACCCTACCGTATAGTAGGAGATACTTTATACCGTGTTGGAGTAGATTCGGTGCTCCGTCGATGCCTCACCCTGGAAGAGGCTGAAAGGGTCCTAAATGACTGCCACAGTGGCGCCTATGGCGATCATATGTCCGGATATGCCACTGCCCAGAAAATTCTGCGAGCAGGTTACTTCTGGTCGTCAATATTCAAAGACTGTATCGTTGCAGTCCGTAAATGTCACGCGTGCTAGGTCTTTTAGCGCAAGATGCGCATGCCGCCTCTCCCTTTGCATCCTATTATTACCGTCGGCCCTTTTGCGAAATGGGGTGTCTATTTGTTATGCGGGGAGACGCAGCGGAATACGGATATAACCATAGATGTCTGAAGTCCACGATTAAGAATAATGCTTCATTTTATTAATAAAAGAATATTGTAATAAACATAAACATAATGAAATAAGCGAGTGACAGTAGCGTATCTGCGAGAGAAGAGATGTAGCGTACGCGGGCCTCTAAACTTTGCTACATTGAGGCTCGCAAGCCTATTATAGACATAATGGAAATAGATGAGCTAGGGTACTGGCAGCGTATCCCTGAGAAGAGATGTGGCGGCTACCAGCCCCTGAACTGTGTTACAATGCAGACATGATAGAGATGTGGCGAGCTAGGGCACTGGTAGCGCTTATCTCTGAGAAGAGATGTATCGGCTCCCAGCCCCCTGAACTATCTTACAATGAGGCTCGAGGGCCTATTTATTGTTGAGAAACAATGTAGAATCCGAAACGTCCAAAACCCTAACCGTAGGAGATGAAGCGCCAAAACTGTGGGCCCCGTTTGGGTAAATTGGTGGTTCAACTTCCTGAGGACGTAACTTTGGCATCCGATCTCCGTTTGACGCACTCAATAGCTCGTTAGAAAGATCTATCCGAGGAGTACAACTTTTGAACAAGAAACATCGGTCCATGGACCCATGTTGCTCTCCGTTTTCCCAAAAAACGTCGTTTAGGGCCTCAAAACGGCTTTGAAAGTTTAAGACCCGAAAAACTGCTAAAAATAGTAAGTTGTGTCGAAACTTACAAACTGAAATAACTGATGGTGGGGGTTCAAATGGACTCGATGGGTGGCCACCAATATCCACCTAGATTATTAATGCCCCAAAACGGCTCCGGGTGTGCAGGACCCGAAAACCTGCTATAAATAGTAAGCTGTGCTGAAGCTGAAAAACTGAAAGAATTGATGCTACGGGTCCAAATGGAATAGGTGGGAGGCCACCGATATCCACCTGGATCATTCCTCCCTCCTTAGGAAGCAATGGTCTCCATTGCGTTAAGTTCCTCCATGGGGGGGGGATTTTGCTGAACTTGGTGTTGGCAGCCGTGCTGGATGTAGATGTGCCACCGTTGGGCAGCCATTGAAGGATCTGAAAAAAAAAATTGTCCATCATCGCGTTCCTCTGTTTCTCGAGGGCATCCTCGAGCAAGATTTTGACAGGATCTCCTGCTCCCTCGTCTTTCTTTCCTTCCGCCATGGGGGGTCGTCGGGGTTGCGAGGTTGAACTCCTTATACCCTGGCCGCATTGGGGACATGAAGAGAAAAATAGAGAAAGAGCAGACCTCCTCTGATACCACTGATCCGGATTTTATGCAGGAACGCAACAGAATACAGATATAACCATAGATACAGAGATGCAGCGGAAATAATGCTTCATTTTATTAATAAAAGAATGACTGCAATAAGCTTACAAACATAATGGAAATAAGCTAGGGCGCTGGTAGCGTATCTCTGAGAAGAGATGTAGCGTACACAGGCCTCTGAACTGTGTTACATTGAGGCTCGCAGGCCTATTACAGACATAATGGAAATAGATGAGCTAGGGTACTGGCAGCGTATCCCTGAGAAGAGATGTGGCGACTACCAGCCCCTGAACTGTGTTACAATGCAGACATGATGGAGATGGGGCGAGCTAGGGCACTGGTAGCGCTTATCTCTGAGAAGAGATGTATCGGCTCCCAGCCCCCTGAACTGTCTTACAATGAGGCTCGAGAGCCTATTTATTGTTGAGAAACAATGTAGAATCCGAAACGTCCAAAACCCTAACCGTAGGAGATGAAGCGCCAAAACTGTGGGCCCCGTTTGGGTAAATTGGTGGTTCAACTTCCCGGGGACGTAACTTTGGCATCCGATCTTCGTTTGACGCGCTCAATAGCTCGTTAGAAAGACCTGTCCGAGGAGTACAACTTTTGAATGAGAAACATCGGTCCATGGACCCATGTTGCTCTCCGTTTTCCCAAAAAACGTCGTTTAGGGCCTCAAAACGGCTCCGGAAGTTTAAGACCCGAAAAACTGCTAAAAATAATAAGTTGTGCCGAAACTTACAAACTGAAATAACTGATGGTGGGGGTTCAAATGGACTCGATGGGTGGCCACCAATATCCACCTAGATTATTAATGCCCCAAAACGGCTCCGGGTGTGCAGGACCCGAAAACATACTATAAATAGTAAGTTGTGCTGAAGCTGAAAAACTGAAAGAATTGATGCTACGGATCCAAATGGAATAGGTGGGAGGCTACCAATATCCACGAGATCGAGCGTATATTTTATGTCATGTAACCCTCATTCGGCCGGGGGGCATGCATATATAATTGTCGTCGTAGACTACTTTACGAAGTGGGCCGAAGCGATGCCTACACTAGCTGCCGACGGTAAGACAGCTGCCCAATTTATCTTCAACCATATTATTGCACGTTTCGGGGTCCCTCAGGCCATTTTTACCGACCATGGTACTCACTTTCGAGATTACATGATGGCCGAGCTGACATCAAGATTGGGCTTACGCCACGATAGCTCAACGCCATATTACCCACAGGAAAATGGCCAGGTTGAGGCTGTGAACAAGTTTTTGGTCACAATGCTTCAACGAACAATTGGTATCCATAAATCCAATTGGCATCTCCAATTATTTTCAGCTCTTTGGGCCTACCGGACGTCAGCAAAGAATGCAACTGGATTCACACCTTTCCAATTGGTGTACAGTCTGGAAGCAACTCTTCCGGTTGAATGCGAAATTCCTTCTTTGAAGTTAGCTATGGAACTTTTTCCCGACACTTCCCCTGAGGAAGAGCATCTTTTGTATCTGGAATGGTTAGATGAAACCCGTTGTTTGGCTGCTTTAGTCATTGAAGCACAAAAGAAGCAGGTCAAAGCTCACTTTGATCAATCAGTTTCTCCACGTTCCTTTGTCGAAGGGGACCTCGTCCTCTTATATGATCAAGCACATGACAAGATTGGGGCCGGTAAGTTCCAACCTATGTGGCATGGGCCCTACATAGTAAAACGCATTTTGAAAAATGGGGCTTATGAGCTCATTGATTATGAAGGAGTTCCGTTGGCGCAGCCCAGAAATGGGCTGTACCTCAAAAAATACTACGCTTGAAGTGATTTTTGGTGTGGTGTGTGTACATAGGTGTGTATTTTCATTTGTGTGCATGTGTGGTGTGGTGTGCGATGTAAACATCTTTCTGCTGATCGGGTCTTCCTGATTGTGCAGATGTCCATCAATCCGTTTGTTGGTTTCGCGGATGGTGCCTCCCGCAGTACCAGGAATCTGTCTTCGGCGGCCTGGGTAATCTACGATCCTGCTGGTGAGTTGGTCAACCTGCAAGGTGTGTGTCTGGGACGTACTACAAATAACATCGCGGAATATAGTGCTGTGTTAGAATTATTAACTGAGGCTGTAAACCTTGGTATCTGTGAATTACTTGTGTATCTAGACTCACAACTTGTAGTATCACAACTTAATGGTCATTATTCAGTCAGAAACCCATCCATTTTACGTCTGTATTTGCGTATTCGTTTACTGGAAAGGAATTTTGACTATATTACATATCAACACATACCCAGACATATGAATACATTAACGGATGCAGTAGCTAATTTGGTTTTAGTTAGTCATTTGCGCAATTTGTAAAACAACATCACATGTAAAAAGAAAGATCCATCTAGAAATAGGTATGTATATATATATGTATCGAAATGTTTACATAGTGTGTGCCACATAAAATCAAAAAATATACATGTTCGTCTTAATACATCTGGAGACGACATATGCATTATAGCATCATTTTTCACCCTCAGGTGATTCATGATTGTATTTATGGCTTTGGGCACCCATTCCCACAGACTTGAACAAAATTCATTAAAAAATAGTGTTAAAATTCCCATACGCGGGTATGCCCAGACTTTTCCGCGTGTATACGCGAGTCCACATGTACTTTTCCGCGTATGCCATTAAAACCATTAAAAAAATATATAAATTCCCTATTTTCGGACTGGGTTGATGGTTACTCCAGTAGTTCAACCACCCCAGTACGTGGCCAACTGTTTCCAACTGACTGAAACTACTTTGAGGGAGTATAAAAGCCCCTCATATGCATGGCCTAAGGGAGAGAGAAATTTTATAGACATTATACTCTGTTGGAATCCCTAATTCAAGTCTGATTTCCCGTGCCTCCTGCACTTTCCCAGATTTATACAGGAAACCCTTGTTTCCTGGAGATGTTCATCCATTTATATGCCATCTCGAGTGCACAAGTTTTGAAATTATCTTAGCGAGGCAAGGGTGGGACGGATCCAGACGACGGTCTGTTCGAAGATCGTGGAAGGATTCAGGTGATCTCTCCACTCTTTATTTCTGTACATGTTGTTTTTAATAATGAAGAACCATCTTGTTCCTGAACTTATGTGTTAGTATCTATTTGTATATGTGAAAAGATTGATTATTAAGCAGTTATTATCATTTATATCATATTTCACATGGATTACACTAACGTTTAGGAGAAATATATGCTGTACAACTAGGTTTCCGTGCATGTTCTTTCTTGTTTTCCAGGTTGAAGGAGGAAGAAAGGTTGCTGGGGGTTTGGACCCCGCGGGATCTACATTGAACGTAGGACTACGGGTGAGTTCTACTATCGTTGTTATCTAGTTTTTTGCATTCAAGTATGGTTGTGTGTGAGTCCTTCTGAATGGCATGCCCTGCTCTGTGGAGGTTTTGACCCAACAAACCTCTAGGTTGATTTTACTCGAAGCAAAATTGGCGACTCCGCTGGGGATTGCATTTTTGTGATTCCCCTGTTGGGTGGTTTCAGCTGTTTGAAAGGTTTCCAACAGTTTTAACTATTATTTCCAGTCCAGTTAACTTTTTCTCAGTCAGACTAAAGACCTGGTTCCTTATCCAGGCTTAATATTTTTTATTTTTCATCATTTACTTTTGCATATGCTGTTTTTTTTGTGCACAGTCGCATATACACGTTGTTTCTGTCAAAGGTGGTCGCGTATACGCGGGTTTCCTTTGCCACAGTCGCGTATGCACGCCTGTTGCAAACTGTTAAAGCACGTATGCCTGGGGGCAAATTTTGAAATTTTGGTTTTTAGCTTTTCTGGTCTTGTCTACCTATGGTGACTTGTTTCTACAGTGTTTTTTAATCTCTGGATTGTGTTTAAAGTGTTTATATGTCTATTTCTCTCTCCTTTGTGTGAAGACTCTCTTGGTTGGTGAAATTTTTGGTCATCACGTTTGCAATTTTGGTTGGAGTATCAAGGTCTTTTCTTGAAGATTCTTGGCTATTCTGCTTAATCAGAATAGAGAGCTCCTGCTCATTTACTCTTTCCTTGCATGTTTCTGCGCATTTTTATTTTTTACCTATTTGGTGCGTTTGGTTTCCTTGATGTTCAGTAGACTAGTTTTGTTGCAATTTTCAAAGAGTCTCTTTTTGATTCTTTGAAGTTTTTTATTGCAAGTTTATACTATTGTACTGAGTTGATTTATTGAGTTTCTTGTCTTCCTTTTTGCTCGTATAAAGCCCCGCTGTGAGAGTGGCATGGTTGGCTTTGAGCATTTTGTTGAAGTTATACTTGAAATTTAGAGTTTGTTTGACTTAGTTACCGGATAGTTCAATTGGTCTTCTTGAAATCTCTTTTTTATAAACTAAAACTGGCATATAGGTTAGGAAATCCACTTTTCCGTTGCATTTTGCATACTAGCCTCCATTTTGATCACTTGCCATAGGGTCGATCCCATCAGGTCATGAGTATTACACCCATTTCACTCGCCGATTATTTAATCATGACTTGGTGGTAGAGCCTTCCTTTACATGGGCTTCTTAGTTAGTTCCTCACTATCACTTGTTGCCCATGCTGCGTTTTATGTAGGCTCGGGAGTCCTCTTTAGTCCCTCCATGACTTATGTGTTGAAGCTTCATTCTTCTTCTTCCTCACTATCATTTTTCTGGCTTTTACCCTAGAGGCTCCCTGGTGTTGTTGAGTTGTATTACTGCATTTCATATTGGCTACTTGTTTATCCTGGCCTTTAGCCGGCTTCATTTGGACTCAATGTTTAAGCCAAATTTTGACCTTGTCTATTTGTACAAGTTAACCATTGCATGCACTTGGCTATCACGACTTGACACCCTTTTACCCATGGATGGAACATTCCTCTGAGTATCGCTTACCAGTTTCCGCCACCTTGCATTGAGCATAGGATCGTTCCAATCCCAGGAACTAGTGCATCTGTTTCTTGATACTCATTCTATCCATTGTACCATAGCATTCTTTTATTCTTTTTCAGGCTTATTATATGAAAAAGACAAAAAAATCAAATATAACAAAAAGAGTGGGAACGGGATGTATCTTCGTTATTTTGATGGCAGTACAAAGTCAGTTTGTCGCCCTTGAACAAAGCACATATACTTATATATATTTCCTTCATTTGGGATGGTTCTAGTTTGACCTAGGTTCGGCCTTTACCATGTTTCACTTGTCAGTTCTCCCCCGGTTGGTTATCTCTTCCAATCATATGGAGAGTTTGTTTTGCCTCCTGCAAGACAGACTTATACAGTGTCACTTTTTCCTGCCATGGTAATCACAGAGTCGTGCTTTTGTTCAAGGGAAGTCTAGCCTGAGTCGGCCATTCTGCGGTGTCTCTTAACTCATTATTCAGTCGGCCTTCCCGGTCTTGTCAGTATCATGTTCTATCACATCAGATGTTTTGGTCTTATGCTCGTGCTGGTTTGAGAAGGTCCCCATTGACTTCTTGCCGGCGGGTTTGTCTCTTATCGACTACGACACATTTCTCTGAGAGCAAACCTAGAGCCGCACCCTAGCCCTATTTCCATCATTGATAGGTGACCTTGTGCTCAGCATTTGATCATCATTATGGGTCTTTGACTGAGTGGTTTCCCCTGTGTTCGACGTCAGCATACATTATCACACTTGGGATTCGTGCAGTACCTTGATTTCCATTTGACCCTATCGGTGGATTTCTCGCCTCTGTGTCAGCTTTCATTATTGGTTGGTTCAGAGGGTTTCTTCCGTGCGCTAGTTTCATCTTGTGCATGTCGGAAACGTACTTAGGTTTTGGTTCCATCACTCTACTTCGTCCGATTCCTTCCAAATCTTGGCCTGCGGGTTACACTCGCGCTGGACTGATGTGGGATGCCTTAATGCCTTCCTTCCAGCAAATCTTTTCCCATCGACTCCGACTCATTTCTCTGGGAATAAGGTCTAGAGTCTTTTTGTCAGTACCTTAGGGTTTGCAGTCATCAGTGGCAGACTCTTCGCTATCGACAGTGGGGACTCATCATTGCCTCCTGATCGGTAGATTCTTTCAAGTGTTCGACTTCAACTCATTCATTCGCACTTGTTAGATTGTACTGGGGCACCTTGACACTCATTTTCATTATTGGTGGGTTGTCTCGCGTTGGTTAACGATATACATTATTGAACGGTAATCCAACGATTTCTCACATGGTCGACTTCAGCTCATTTATTCCCATTGTGTAGAATTGTGCCATAGTGATCGGTGAAGACCTCGGGTTGCATTAGCATTTCTCGGTTCACTTTTGACAATCCATTCAGTTTCTGCTAGTGATGTCGTTCACCCTTATATGTTGCAGTGTTAGTACAGCAGCATCATATATGTTGGCTCCCGAGTTGCATGATTGTACCATGTGTTCCACCTCTTATGATTTGGTACTTGGAGATTCAGTTACTTATATGATCAGACATCCATTTTTAGCATCATTGATCAGCTTTCTATATATGTGATACTTGGACATTGATTCAGACTTGTACTTTTGGGCCATGCTCAGATGATTCATTGTGTACTTTCAGTTCAGCTATACTTGTATACATTTTGGATCTATTCTGTACTTTCCATATGATGTATTTTTGACTAAGTAGGGTATGCCCGCCTCAGCATGAGTTGACTCTCTGTTTTCTTTCATTGGTTTTTGGCAGGCTGAAATCTGGTGAAGTCCTCTCTTGTCCTTGCGAAGTTCTTTCTATGTGCATAATACATTTTGGCCATCATGTACCCCTTCTGACCTCATATATTAGGGGGCATCTGTTATAGCATCATTTTTCACCCTCAGGTGATTCATGATTGTCTTTATGGCTTTGGGCACCCATTCCCATAGACTTGAACAAAATTCATTAAAAAACAGTGTTAAAATTCCCATACGCGGGTATGCCCAGACTTTTCCGCGTGTATACGCGAGTCCACATGTACTTTTCCACGTATGCCATTAAAACCATTAAAAAATATATAAATTCCCTATTTTCGGACTGGGTTGATGGTTACTCCAGTAGTTCAACCACCCCAGTATGTGGCCAACTGTTTCCAACTGACTGAAACTACTTTGAGAGAGTATAAAAGCGCCTCATGTGCATGGCCTAAGGGAGAGAGAAATTTTATAGACATTATACTCTGTTGGAATCCCAATTCAAGTCTGAATTCCCGTGCCTCCTGCACTTTCCCAGATTTATACAGGAAACCCTTGTTTCCTGGAGATGTTCATCTGTTTATATGCCATCTCGAGTGCACAAGTCTTGAAAGTATCTTAGTGAGGCAAGGGCGGGATGGATCCGGACGACGGTCTGCTCGAAGATCGTGGAAGGATTCAGGTGATCTCTCCACTCTTTACTTCTGTACATGTTGTTCGTAATAATGAAGAACCATCTTGTTCCTGAACTTCTGTGTTAGTATCTATTTGTATATGTGAAAAGATTGATTATTAAGAATTTATTATCGTTTATATCATATTTCACATGGATTACACTAACGTTTAGGAGAAATATATGCTGTACAACTAGGTTTCCATGCATGTTCTTTCTTGTTTTCAGTTGGAGAGGAAGAAGAAGGGTTCTTTGAGGGTTGGATCCGATGGGATCTACATCGAACGTAGGACTGAATGAGTTAACATATATCATTGTTATCTAGTTTTTGCATTCGAGTGTGGTTGTGTGTGAGTCCTTCGAAATAGCATGCCCTGTCACAGTGGGTTTTGACCCAACAAACCTCTGGGTGGTTTTCCTCGAAACAATGTCTCTCAAAAATATGCATGAAAATAAGCCCTAGGTGTCTAATCTGCGTGGTGCTCATGATAACAAGTCACCGCACACACTAGGCGTCTCAAAAGACGGTGGAGGCGACTAGGCACTCCCACCGTATGTCTCTGGTATGCTAGTGGAACATCTGCCAGCCGGGCGTAGTCTGGAATCCCCCGGGCGATCCCCTCGAGGTTCTGGATCAACTCTCCTCCCTCGGCACCCTCTGCCTGAGGGTCAGCTGCGGGCTGAGTTCTCCGTGAAATATGAGACATACCGACAGGTCTCTCTGGGCCGACATCTGCATACACATAAAATTGTTGTTAGGACAGGCATGTATTACCAAAAAAAATCATCATAAAACATAAAAATCAAAAAAGAATATCATACCCAACTCCTCGTCCCAGTCATCTCCCTCCGGGAGTGGAAGGTCTGGGTCTCCAGTGAAATCGGTCCCTGCATATGGCCAATCCTCGACCACAATCAACTGACGTCGTAACCATACAAAAAACTCCGGCCTCCAGGACATCTGTTGGCCTCCTCCTGATCTGGGCATCAGTGCTGCCCAGCGAGCCATCCTCGGCTCTCGTGGTACCGGCTCAGCTACTATGGCCCCTTGGCCCTGAAATATAGGTAGTTGTTCTAGGATGAACGATACCAAGATGGAACCGTAGCCAAACTGTTTTAGTTTGGCTTGCTTACACTTTGTGAGTTGTCTTTTCATATTTGTTGTCACTGCAGTAGCCCAATCAAATAGTGTTGGATTCATACACTCAGCAGCTAGGAGGAGTTGGGCCTTGGTCGCCTCGTGTGGTGCCTGCAACCCCACAGCCCACGTGATGGTATGTAGCACCACTCTAAGTGCTAGATCGGGGATAGTATGGATATCTACCTTGCCGCTTCTCGATCCCAGTCGTGCCCCTCGGCACACTCTTGCCATCACCTGCTCCATCTTCTCTCCAGATGGTCTGCTGACTGTTAAGACGGGCACCGGACCTCTGCGCGACAGTTCGGTTATGAAATATACGTCGGAAACCTCAAGTTCTAATACTTGGTCCCGCAACCTGAACACTTGTTCATTTTCGTCCCATATGCTGATCAAGTATTGCAGGAGCTCCGGTTGAGCTCGTAAGCAAGGTGTCAGGAAGAACTTTTTAAGCCCATAGTTCTTGAGGGCATTCGTACAAGTCTCATTCTCCATAGCCTGTTCATCCTCTTCCCCATGCTCCCTCTCTTTCCATTCGATAGCCATTTTGCTCGGTTGCCTACATCAACGTGGTCAAAAAACCCTTGATTAGATCTCTGTTATGCCTGAATTTCATGTAAATCACTAGCTGTTTGGAAATTTGAAACGGGAAACCGCGCTGCGCCATTGGCGCGGCTGTTTTCTTAACACTCGCGCCAGTTGGCGCGGGCCCTTTGTATGCAAAAGGCCATTGACGCGGGTCCGTGCCCGATACCCGCGCCAATGGGTGAAGCCCTAAAATTTTAAAAAATTCTCCACAGAAGTCTAATGAGCAATGGAAAACTATAAAAAATGGATTAAAATGGAGTACAGGGAAGCGCCTCTTACCTGGAATGAACGGGAATCTGAATGGTAGCCCGGGTCAGTCGCAATCGCCGTCAGAAGTTCGCATACAAACAGCCCACTGTTGCTCTCCTATGAGGTAAATAGTAAAAGTAATTTTGTTTTTACCATTTGAGACTTATTTATAACTTTTTGAAATCTCATTAGGTTTTAAAAGTCATTTTTTATTAATATTTTGATATATTTTGTCAAAAATGGATTTTACACTTGCCTTTGTGTGCAGCAACAGGTTTTTTTACGTGACTTAAACGGTGAAACGAGTTGTATTTTATACTTTTTCGGACTCGGTAAAAACACGAAAAAGTCATTTTGGTGTCATCTTTCAGCTCTTTTCTGACTCTCTAAACATGAAAATATTGCCGAGGCCCTTGTCGTTTCGATCTCGTTAAAGTGGCTGCGAAACGACATCTACCCAGTATACGTTTACCCCTTTTTCGGGCTGGGACAGATTACTTATGAAAAAGGAATACCCTAGCCTATCGCGACTAGGAGATTTTCTCAGACATAGTTTTCTACCTTTTCGGATCTGAGGAACTATTTACGAAAAGGGACCATTGGAGTTTACTTTTCAGCTGTCTTTTCAAACTCTCTAAACATGAAAAGACGCTGAGTTCTTCCGTTGTCAGACTCGTTAAACTCTAATGACATCGGATTCAGTCATAATGACCTTACTCGAGTCTCTCCTTCCTAGGGCTCATTAAACGTACTAGGATGGACTTATATCACAAGCATATTCTATCCCCTTTAAGCTTGTTATTAAAAATAATTGGGGTACTCGCCAGAAATGGCGGGGAAAAAATGGAACCAGCATCATTGTCGTGTCGGCAATATGTCGCTCTTGAACATGGCACTTTTCTGCATTCGTGTCGGGTTGCGGACATCTCATCTCGTCTTTCACTTGCCTCCATGGGTTTGGGTAATCCCTTTTGACCTCTCATCTTCTCTTTGCCTCGTCACTATGACCTCTGATCTTTTGATGTCAAATACTGCCAAACTCACTGTCGTGTCGTTTATATGGTTCAAGAGAAGTTGACCTCTGCAAGTACCAACCTTCCTATGATTCTCATCTAATCGTGATTCACAAAAACATTATGTTCCTCTGTCTCGTTTCGATGATGTGGGAAACACTATGGCCCACCTTCGATCAAGGTCACTTCCTGTCGACTTCAGCTCATTATCCAGGAAGCTGATCTAGAGACTCCCTTCTGGTACCTTGGAGCCTGCATGCCTCAATGGCAGGTTCTTCGCATTTGACGTGAGGTTTTCATCATTGGCCTCCGATCGAGTGATTCTACGGGTGTTCGACACCAGCTCATTGATTCACATGCCGTAGACTGTACCTGTAGTACCTTGAGGACCATTGTCATTAATGGTGGTACCTCTCGCGTCTGTTAACAACTTTCATCATTGGCTAGTAATCAGACGATGTTCTCGCATGTTCGACTTCAGCCCATTTATTCACATGCTTGGACTTGTACTGTGTTCGGGTCGAGATGGAGCGCAAGACCCTGGATTGTGTCTATTGTAATCCAGGCTGCAATTTTGTGGATTATTATGATTGTTTACATGACTCACTTACTGGATGGTTGTGACCATGCAGTATATATATCATGTATTTGAGACATCAGTTGTACTTCTTCACGCATGTTTTCCGACGGCAGAGTTTTCAGTTGGACACGTTCTCGTAAAGCATTTCACCCCTCTCTCTCGCTTGGGCCTCATGCTTTAGGGGGCATCTGTTACACAATAATTTGTCACCGTCGCTGCAATCCCCATCCTGCACATTGGAGGGCTCATTCCGTGACCTGTGAGCAGTGACATGGCTTGAAATCACTTTCATGACATCCCTCTGAACAAGAGCTTTCATTTCCATGAAGACATCTCCTTGTGAAAAACCCTAAAAATGGCCCTTTTTGCATTGGCGCGGGTAGACAGTTCAGTACCCGCACCAATGGGGAACATCCTTCAAAGAGGTCGCGCCAATTGGTGCTCTGTCCCAGAGTCACACTCACGCCAGCCAATTTAAGGAGTGTTTTTTAAAAATAAATGGCGGAAGTTTCATCCTAACCAATTCATGAACTGGTATCTATCTTGAGTTGGGAGGTTTGGCTCCGGATTTCCATGTAGAGGAAGTGGTTTGCCACCTCTCATGGAAGCTTCCTTGAGGATAGGGCCAATCCCATGATTATAGGGATCCCAACTCCCCTTCCTCCATCTATAAAAGCTTGCCCATATCCATTGCAAGCTAGTCTTCAAGTTCCCAAAATTCCCAAGAGCCTTATGCTGCAAGAACCTCCATAATTCCCTTAAGGCCAAATTCAAGCAAGGAGACTATTGTCAAGATCCGAAGAGAGAGGTTTGCCCCATCCTTGACAAGATTTTCGAGACGTGTTCTGCTGGTGACCCACTGAAGGAGAATTTAGTGTCAGAACTATGGTTGTATTCTTCCTCTGATTGATTAATAATAAGCGACTATTGGTTATGGTTCCACTCTTGTTGTTTTTTATGATGATGAGTTATGTCCTTTCTGACTGACATATAGTTGCATCTACTGGATTTTACGCTTGCGTTTTTTTTGTTTCTTGCATGTGCAGGTGTCCATCATGGAGATCGTGGGGATCATGATCTGCCATAGCTAAGTAACGGGAGCGCTACCTCTTCTACAAGCAACAACGATGGATTCCAGGTAGGCCTTCATCGCTAGTTGGTTTATTTGCAATTAGAAACCTACACTATAGCGTGAACGATTGTTGCTAGACCCGGTCTGGGCTAGTAGGGATCGCCTCTGTCCGCAGAGGGGATTTACCTCCACAACAGTGACCAATCAAAAGTAGACAATAGGAATCTATTGCCTTTCATCCTCCCGTGATTGTGGGGTCTTCTTTCCTCTTTCTGCTGAACAAAGTGTGAAAAGTATAGATTCTCTTGGAAGACTCTAGGGTTTTCTCCATATTCAGCAAGATAATCAATTTGTAATTGAGATTGCAACAAGATGACGAGCTTAGTGAAAAGATTCTCCTTCACTAAGTGGTCCTGCAGGCTATTTTTGGCGCAAAGTCTATTTTTAGACTATGTCTATTTTTAGACATGTCGATCATATTCTATGAGTTGAAGGATGCTATTTGTGGATGGTTGGCCAGGTTGGAAAAATAGATGGACTTCTATTTTTATAAATACTGGGCAGAATCTATTTTTATATTTCCAATCTAAAAATAGATATGTCGAATATTATTAGCTCTTAATAATATTTGGACTCTAAACATTATCTTATTCTCTTGGAGCACTTCAGTTAAGTGCACAGATGTGGCACAGGAGCTGACAGAAGGAATTAAACTATTCCTGAGGGTTAAGTGGAGCTATTGCATGGAGACTTCAGTTAGAACTCATGTGACAGAGTTTGGTGGAGTTATTGAGGTAGTTGGTGGAGTTTTGTTTAGTTTAACTCAGTTAGACACAGTTGAGCTAGTTGTATCTAGTCTAAATGATTGATACACTAGTGAGAGTGGTGTGAATTAATTAATAATTAATTCACTAAATATTAACTCATTAATCAACTGAAGAATACATCAGTTAACTACAGTGCATGGCAGTTTCAGTGGAGACCAATGGAGAGGTAGGTGAAAGAGCAAGTGTGACTATCAGTTGTGACTATAGTGATGCATTGATTGCATCCAACACTCAGTGGAGATGCCAATGAGGATTTCATGAGCAAGGTTGGCTGAATTCAAACTCATTCATAGCCATTCTTCAGCAGGGATTGCGCAGTAGAGGTAGGCTAGTAGGTGGCAAAGATCGGTGCATGGATTTGCAAGATCGGGCCTGATTAGTGTGTAGCGATTGTATTGTACTGAGAGCTTGATATGATCAGCTTTGTATGAGGATTGTTACATGATCTCTATGAAATATATTATATAAATATAGTTGGGGTTTTTAGCTTTAGGCTTTCTCGTTAAAACACTATGTTCATATGTGTGAATTTTTATGGTTTCAATGTGTGCAAGCAATTGATTTAATTTCCGCAAGTAATGATCAATGGTGGAATAGATTCTGTATTGTGCATGAAGTCAAATAGTGTACAATAAGGAGAATATTAGACATATAACGCATTATTTATATGATTTTAAACATGGTATCAGAGCTATATTGATCATTGGAGAAACTGCAAAGTATTGAAGCGGTTGAGTTTTGTGCTGGTGGAATTCGAATTTGCAGCAATGTTTTCTTGGTGTCAAAGTTGAGATGTCTTTCAACGGATTACGATTGGAGTATGCCCTTGAGGGCAGCTCAAATTATATTGCATGGAATGACAGGATGGAGGTGGTTCTAGAGGAAAATGGGTTGAAGGAGTTCATAGATGCATAAATTCCAAAACTTGCTTCTAGCGATGTTGCCGCACTTGACGCATGGCAAAAGAAGACAGCTAAATGTCGAAGGATTTTGTTCGAAGGTGTGAAGGATCACATATTGTCCAACCTTCATGGTAAAGCTTCTCCATTCTTGATGTGGAAAGCTTTGACAGACTTATTTGAAAGCAAGAGCGACCAGAGGAATTTGGTGCTCAAGGATAAACTCGGGAAGATAAAAATGGAGAAAGGCGACAATATACCCAAGTACCTCACGAAGTTTTTCTAGTGCAGGGATGAGCTAGGAAGTGTGGGGGTGACTGTAGATGAAGAGGAATTGGTGAGATTGGCTCCCCTTGGGCTTCCAAAGAGTTGGCATTCCTATGGGGACTCTGTCAATGGTCGGGAGAAACTGTCGGAATGGGAGCGACTTTGGTTGGATCTTGTGCAGGAGGAGATAAGGCGGAGTACTAGGTATGGATCTTCATCGAAGAATGAAGATGAATAAAATTTCACTTTGGCTGCCAAATCAAGGAAGGGGAAGGGAAAGAAAAATCCTTCTCAATCCGGTGCGAAAGGCAAGAAGTAGGACATGTCCAAGGTGAAGTGCTTTCAACATCGCAACACACTTCCTAGAAGCCAGGTTGACTATCAGTTGTGACTATAGTGTTGCATGATTTGCAACACACAGTGATTGGAGATGCCAATGAGGATTGCGTGAGCAAGGCCGGACCAATTCGAGTTCATTCAGAGCCATTCTTCAGCAGGGATTGCGCAGTAGAGGCAGGCTAGCAGGTGGCAAAGATCGGTGCATGGATTTGCTAGATCGGGCCTGATTAGTGTGTAGCGATTGTATTGTACTGAGAGCTTGACATGATCAGCTTTGTATGAGGATTGTTACATGATCTCTATGACATATATTATATACAGATAGTTGGGGTTTTTAGCTTCAGGCTTTCTCGTTAAAACACTATGTTCATATGTGTGAATTTTTATGGTTTTAATGTGTGCATGCAATTGATTTAATTTCCGCAAGTAATGATCAATGGTGGAATAGATTTTGTATTGTGCATGAAGTCAAATAGTGTGTGATCAGGTGAATCTTAGACATATAACATATCAGTTATATAATTTCTACATGGTATCAAAGTGATATTGATCATTGGAGCAATTGCAAAGCATTGAAGCTGTTGAGTTTTGTGCTGGTGGAATTCGAATTTGCAGCAATGTTTTCTTGGTGTCAAAGTTGAGATGTCTTTCAACGGATTGCGATTGGAGTATGCCCTTGAGGGCAGCTCGAATTATATTGCATGGAAGGACAGGATGGAGGCAGTGCTGGATGACAATGGGTTGAAGGAGTTCATAGATGCATAAATTCCAAAACCTACTTCTAGTGATGCTGCCGTACTTGACGCATGGCAAAAGAAGACAGCAAAGTGTCAAAGGATTCTGTTGGAAGGTGTGAAGGATCACATAGTGTCCAACCTTCATGGTAAAGCTTCTCCATTCTTGATGTGGAAAGCTTTGACAGATTTATTCCAAAGCAAGAGCAACCAGAGGAAGTTGGCGCTCAAGGATAAACTCAGGAACATAAAAATGGAGAAAGGCGACAGTATACCCAAGTACCTCATGAAGTTTTTCTAGTGCAGGGATGAGCTGGGAAGTGTGGGGGTTACTGTAGATGACGAGGACTTGGTGAGCTTGGCTCTCCTTGGGCTTCCGAAGAGTTGGCATTCCTATGGGGACTGCGGGTCAAATGGTCGGGAGAAACTGCTGGGATGGGAGCGGCTTTGGTCAGATCTTGTGCAGGAGGAGATAAGGCGGAGTACAAGGGATGGATATTCATCGAAGAATGAAGATGAAGAAAATTTCACTTTGGCTGCCAAAGCAAGGAAGGGGAAGGGCAAGAAAAATCCTTCTCAATCTAGTGCGAAAGGCAAGAAGCAAGAAATGTCCAAGGTGAAGTGCTTTCCTTGTCTGCTGCCACACTTCCTAGAGAAGGTTGACTATCAGTTGTGACTATAGCGTTGCATGATTTGCAACACACAGTGATTGGAGATGCCAATGAGGATTGCGTGAGCAAGTCTGGACCAATTCAAGTTCATTCAGAGCCATTCTTCAGTAGGGATTATGCAGTAGAGGCAGGCTAGCAGGTGGCAAAGATCAGTGCATGGATTTGCTAGATCGGGCCTGATTAGTGTGTAGCGATTGTATTGTACTGAGAGCTTGATATGATCAGCTTTGTATGAGGATTGTTACATGATCTCTATGACATATATTATATACAGATAGTTGGGGTTTTTAGCTTCAGGATTTCTCGTTAAAACACTATGTTCATATGTGTGAATTTTTATGGTTTCAATGTGTGCATGCAATTGATTTTATTTCCGCAAGTAATGATCAATAGTAGAAGAGATTCTGTATTGTGCATGAAGTCAAATAGTGTACGACCGGAGAATCTTAGACATATAACGAATTAGTTATATGATTTTCTACATGGTATCGAGCTATATTGATCATTGGAGAAACTGAAAGTATTAGACGGTTGAGTTTTGTCTTTGGTGGAATTCGAATTTGCGGCAATGTTTTCTTGGTGTCAAAGTTGAGATGTATTTCAACGGATTGCGATTGGAGTATGCCCTTGAGGGAAGCTCAAATTGTATTGCATGGAAGGACATGATGGAGGCCGTGCTGGAGGATAATGGGTTGAAGGAGTTCATAGATGCATAAATTCCAAAACCTGCTTCTAGTGATGCTGCCGCACTTGACGCATGGCAAAAGAAGACATCAAAATGTCGAAGGATTCTGTTGGAAGGTGTGAAGGATCACATAGTGTCCAGCCTTCATGGCAAAGCTTCTCCATTCTTGATCTGGAAAGCTTTGAAAGACTTGTTCCAAAGAAAAAGTGACCAGAGGAAGTTGGCGCTTAAAGACAAGCTCAAAAAAATAAAAATGGAGAAGGGCGAAAGTATACCCAAGTACCTCACGAAGTTTTTCTAGTGTAGGGATGAGCTAGGAAGTGTGGGGGTTACTGTAGATGATGAGGAATTGGTGATATTGGCTCTCCTTGGGCTTCCGAAGAGCTGGCATTCCTATCAGGACTCTGCCAATGGTCGGGAGAAATTTCCAGGATGGGAGCGACTTTGGTCAGATCTTGTGCAAGAGGAGACAAGGCGAAGTACCAGGGACAGATCTTCATCAAAGAATTCAGATGAAGAAATCGCACTTTGGTTTCCAAATCAAGGAAGGAAGGGAAAGAAAAAAGCCTTTCAATCCAAAGGCGAAAGGCAAGAAGTAGGAAATGTCCAAGGTGAAGTGCTTTCACTCACTAACATCCCCATTGCATCACTAATTGTCCATGGCAAGAAAAATAAGCAAAGCATCGGATCTCGCAGCCGGGAGAGGACTTAGCCTCAGCTTGAGCCGGATTTTTCTTCCCATTTCACGCTTGTCTCATATGATATGATCGTTGTGGTTTCTTACAAGCAGTCATTCCATATGACCGTAGACAAATATTTGTTAACTTCTGATGAGAGTGACTAGTTGAAAAATCGGAGATGGGCGATGATGGTAGATACAGTGCGACCGGTATCGGTACCATTTCCTTTGAGAGGGAGTCCGGTAAACCCTTCGTATTGAAGGAAGTGATGCATGTTCCAGGATTGAAGAAGAATCTTATCTCTGTGGCGATGTTAGAAGACAAGGGATATGATGTTTTCTTTAGTGAGGGAAAGGCTTTCCTGCGCAGTAAGGCAACTGGTGAGACCCGGAGGATAGGGGTTCGAGTTAAGAACCTTTATCAATTGCAGGTAGATGGCTGCGCAGCAATGGCAGGCAAGGTAGAAGGAGTGGTGAGCCGGGATGATGGCGAGTTGTGGCACCGGAGATTGGGCCACCTTCACCATGGAGCTTTGAAGATACTGCAGCAGATTTCTACTGGGCTTCCTAAAGGCACTCTTGCGCAGTCAGATCAGTGCAAGGGGTGTACCTTGGGAAAATTTGTGAAAGCCACCTTTCACGAGAAGGATAGTCATGCCATGACGATCCTTGAGAGAATTCACACAGACGTGTGTGGACCTTTCTCAGTAGCTTCGACAACAAAGCACAGGTATTATGTGATATTTGTTGATGATTTTTCTCGTAAGTGCTGGATCTTCTTCATGCAAAAGAAGAGCGAGACATACTCAAAGTTCTGTGAGTTCAAGGCACTGGTTGAGAAATAATCGGGGAAGCAGGTGAAGGCTCTTAGGAGCGACAATGGTGGTGAATTCATCTCTGGCGAATTCAAGGACTTTTGCAGCGCAGAAGGAATTCGAAGAGAGCTCATAGCGCCTCATAACCCACAGCAGAATGGGGTTGCTGAGCGGAAGAACAGAACGATCGTGGGTGTTGCACGGGCGATGTTGCATGATTAGGGCCTTCCCATACACTTGTGGGCTGAGGCATGCAATACTGCGGTTTATGTGCAAAACCGTTGTCCTCATAGGATACTTGGCATGAGTACACCCGAGGAGGCATTTTCTGGTAAGAAGCCTGATATTTCTCATTTGAAGATTTTTGGCTCACCTGTTTACATTCATGCGACGAAGGATGCCAGGAAGAAGCTGGAGCCAACCGCAGAGGTTGGGATATTTGTGGGGTACATATAAACACCCCACAAATATCGTGTGTATTTTCCAGACAGTTGGAAGACTATTGTGCGATGGGATATCAAATTTCATGAGGAGAAAACCATGAAGTGTTCGCTTGAGAGGGAGCTACACTTGCATGCAGATGAGGAGCTATTAGTTCCTTAAAATGAGCCTCAGGATGTGGATTAGCCACAAGAGGAGGTTCATGGAGTGGAAGAAACCACTCATGCAGCACTAAGCATCAGAGGACGGAGGCGCACTACAGAAGCCGAGCGATTGAATATTGATGCAGAGAAGATTGTAGGAGCACCTACATCACAACGCAAACAGAGATAGTCACCTGACCGATATACTGGATACATGGCTCTAATGAGCAAGTGTATCATGACAGAGCCATCCTCTTTCAAGGAAGCTATGGAGGACCCTGCATGGGTGGATGCTATGGTGGAAGAGTATGATTCGATTGTCAAAAATAGTGCATGGGAGATTGTCCCAGGGCCAGAAGGGAAATCAATGGTAGGTTCCAGATGGATCTACAAAGTGAAGCAAGCTGCTGACAGGAGTGTGGAGAATTACAAGGAAATATTTGTTGCCCAGGGCTTCTCACAGATTGAGGGGATCTACTATGAGGAAACCTTTGCACCTGTCGCAAGGTATTCTTCCATACAGAGCATCCTAGCTCTCTCAGCTCAGATGGGTTGGCACATTCATCAGATGGATGTGAAGACTATGTTCCTCAATGGAGTCATTGAGGAGGAGGTGTACATAGAGCAGCCCGAAGGTTTTGAGATCTTCAGAAGTGAGTAGCATGTGTGCAGTCTCAAGAGAGCGTTGTATGGGTTGAAACAAGCACCTCATGCTTGGTACACATGGATAGACAGTTATTTCACTGGTCTTGGATTCACCAAGAGTGAGGCAGATCCGAACCTATACCAGATTGTGGTGGAGGGTAATTTTCTTATCATTGTACTTTATGTAGATGATTTGATATTGACGGATGATGAACAGTTGATACTCTCATGCAAGGCTGATCTTGCAAAAGAGTTTGAGATGAAGGACTTGGGCCTCCTTCATTATTTCCTGGGATTGGAAATTTGGTAGTGCAGTGATGGATTTTTTGTGTCTCAAGGAAAGTATGCCTGGGATATTACTGAGAAGTTCAACATGCATGGCTGCAAGCCTATCGACACTCCTCTTCCTGGTGGTTGGAGGAAATAGTATGCTACATCAGCAGAGGTAGTGGATGCCACTGTTTATCGATAGTTGGTTGGTTCGCTCATGTATCTAGTCAATACACGACCAGACATATGCTATGCTGTTAACTAGCTTTCACAAGCTATGGTTAAGCCTACCAAGCTCTTTTGGAAGGTGGGGAAGCATGTATTGAGATATCTCAGAGGCACATCGGGATATGGATTATGGTACAGACAATTGGATGAGGTGAAGCTGCATGGCTTCATGGATGCAGATTGGGTAGGGAGCCCAACTGACAGAAAGAGCACATCTAGAGGTATTTTCAGTATTGGGTCGACAATATTTTCTTGGTACAGTAGGAAGCAGAGATTCGTGGCACTCAGTTCAGTGGAGGCCAAGTACATGGCAGCAAGTTTGGTTGCATGCGAGGCTATATGGATGAGGAAGATTTTGGTCGGGTTGTTTGGTTCACATTTAGATCCTACTGTGATATATTGTGATAATCAGAGTTGCATTGAAATCTCGGTTAATCCAATACTTCATGATAGATCTAAACACATTGACATCTAGTATCATCATATCAGAGATTGTGTGCAGCGGAAGATCATGTTACTTTCATACATTCCTACAGAGGATCAGGATGTTGATATCTTGACGAAGGCACTCACCAGGAGCAAATTCAAATACCACAGAGGCAGGATCGGGGTGGAAAATAATCCCGATCTTGTTGAGAGGGAGTGTTGAGATTGCAACAAGATGATGAGCTTAGTGAAAAGAGTCGCCTTCACTAAGTGGGCCCGTAGGCTACTTTTGACGCAAAGTCTATTTTTAGACTTGTCGATCATATTCTATGAGTTGCAGGATGCTATTTGTGGATGGTTAGTCAAGTTGGAAAAATAAATGGACTTCTATTTTTAGACATACTGGGCGGAATCTATTTTTAGATTGCCAATCTAAAAATAGATACGTCGAATATTATTAGTTCTTAATAATATTTGGACTCTAAACATTATCTTATTCTCTTGGAGCACTTCAGTTAAGTGCACAGATGTGGCACAGGAGCTGACAGAAGGAATTATGTTGTTCCTGAGGGTTAAGTGGAGCTATTTCATGGAGACTTTAGTTAGAACTCATGTGACAGAGTTTGGTGGAGTTATTGAGGTAGTTGGTGGAGTTGTGTTCAATTTAACTCAAGTAGAGAGAGTTAGCTAGTTGTATCTAGTCTAAATGATTGATACACTAGTGACAAGGTGTGAATTACCTATTTAATTAATCTACTCATATTAACTCATTAATAAACCTAAGAATGCATAGTTAAATACCTTGCATGGATAGTTTTAGTGATCATGGAGAGGTAGGTGAAAGAGCAGGTTGACTATCAGTTGTGACTATAGTGTTGCATGATTTGCAACACACAGTGATTGGAGATGCCAATGAGGATTGTGTGAGCAAGGCTAGACCAATTCGATTTCATTCAAAGCCATTCTTCAACAGGGATTGTGCAGTAGAGGCAGGCTAGCAGGTGGCAGAGATCGGTGCATGGATTTGCTAGATCAGGCCTGATTAGTGTGTAGCGATTGTATTGTACTGAGAGCTTGATATGATCAGCTTTGCATGAGGATTGTTACTTGATCTCTATGACATATATTATATATAGATATTTGGGGTTTTTAGCTTCAGGCTTTCTCGTTAAAACATTGTGTTCATATGTGTGAATTTTTATGGTTTCAAAGTGTGCATGCAATTGATTTAATTTCTGCAAGTAATGATCAATGGTGGAATAGATTATGTATTATGCATGAAGTAAAATAGTGTATGATCAGGATAATATTATACATATAACGCATTATTTATATGATTTTCTACAGATAATCACTTGGCATTTCGAATTCCGAGTGCTCTTCATGCTTCTACTCTGCTTTTCTGTGAGAATAGGAAGTGCATGGTCCTTCCTGTTCTCCTTTCTCTATCTCCTCAACCTCCTTGGAGAGACTCTTGCTGGATCTAAAAAATGATGAGATCAATCTCATCCTCTGCATCATCTTGACCTATTCTTCTCTAAAATTCGAACTTCACAGGCTGAGCCAATTTTGAAGCTCTGATACCACTGTAATGTTCTAACATGGAAATCAGTAGCTTTTACACCACTGAAGAAATCCTTTTGTCAGAAATATGAACAAGGCTATTTCAGAGATGGACTGAGAGGGAATTTACCAGATATATCACCTCTAAAAAGAGGGTGAGAACCGAAGGCTATCTGGCCCTTTCTCAGGCTCTACCTATAGCTATGTAAATATTTCTTCCTCAGGAAGATCTTGCTAAAAGGATGAGCTACAGCAACATCTGAAACTTCAATAATGAACAACAGTGAAATAATACATCATATGATACAAGAAAAGTGCATAGCTGATTTATAAAGTGTAGCAGCAAATATAGATACAAATCTTGAGGAAAATGTTGGGTATGTGTTATATTGTTTCTGGTGGGTAGTCTGCGCCCATGTTTTTGTGCATGGTTTTGCACATGGTGTTGGGGTATGATGGTTTTCGGCCCCTGGTATTTTTTGTAGATCCGGTCAAGGGAACTACGGTTATGTTTTAATCCAGGGTTAATGGATTGGGTTTTATGTATGCTTTGACATGTATATATATGTGTTGTAACACTAAAAGGAATCTAATGAAAAATCAAGCTGGTCGTCTCGATTTGAGATCTAGGGGAAAATCTCTGTGTTTATCTGTTTTATGTTTTATGCTCTCGCTATTGTTTATTTTCTGTTATAAGATTCATGTGTAGATAATTTCTGTTCAGGGTTAAAACCTACATTTGGATCAGAGCTGTTTCGGCTTCAAGGGGACGCCTTTGTTGTTGAGGGTTTTTTGCTCGGGCCTGTGGTAGACCCTGTTCAGTGGGAGATCTGCGGGATCGATTCTTGCGGTGAAAGAAGATGGAGAGCGGCGGAAAGATAGAGATCGAGAAATTTAATGGTCAGAGTTTTGAGTTGTGGAAGCTCAAGATGGAGGATCTGCTGGTGGATAAAGATCAATGGATTGCGGTAGATCCAGGTACTAAACCAACGGCAATGTCAGATGAAGACTGGAAGAAACTGGATCGGAAGGCTAAGAGCACAATACGGTTGTGTGTCTCAGATTCAGTATTGTTGAATGTATCTGGGGAAGCTACAGCGAAGACCTTGTGGGAAAAACTTGGGACTTTTTACCAATCTAAGTCTCTGGTGAATAAGTTGTTCCTGCGGAAAAAGCTGTATAACCTGAGGATGAAGGATGGAGACTCGGTGACAGAGCATCTGAACGCCTTCAATACTGTGGTAAGTCAGCTGTCATCTATTGATATTAAAATCTCAGATGAAGATAAGTGCATCAGTTTGTTGTGTTCTCTACCAGACTCGTGGGATAGTCTAGTTATTGCAATAGGTAGCAATACAACTACCTTGAATTTTGATGACATTGTCTCAGCCTTGCTGTCGGAGGAAATGAGACGGAGAAATATGGAGGGTCAGAATGGAGATGCCTTATCTGTACGAGGAAGGTCCTAGAACAAAAACAAGAATAAGGTTTCGAGTGGGAGATCTAAATCTAGAGGGAGATCTAAATCTCCTGGAAAGTTTGTAAAGGTGTGCTGGAAATGCGGAAAGGAAGGGCACTACAAAAAGGACTACAGATCTAAAGCTCCTGAGAAAGGAAAGGGATCTGATGATGCTCCTTCTGCAGAGGCAAAAACCACCTCGAATGAAGGTGGGGATGTGTATTTGGCTTCTTCTTCAAATACACATGTAGATCATGAGTCATGGTTGATTGACTCAGGTGCATCCTTTCACTTCAATCCCCATAGGGAGTGGTTCTGCGAGTATGAGAAATATGATGGTGGTGATGTCTTCCTAGGGGATGATAGGAAGGCCAGAATCGTCGGACGTGGAAAGGTCAAGCTAAAGCTACAAGGTGGAAGGATTAGAACACTTCCTGGTGTTCTGCATATTCCTGCATTGGCCAGAAATCTGATTTCTGTAAGCAAGATGGATGATGCAGGTGTAAAAACAGTGTTCGAGAAAGATGCCTGCAAGATGGTTCGGGGAGCACTGGTATTAATGCGGGGAGTTCGGACTGGAACTCTGTACAAGATACAAGGTAGCACTGTTATTGATGGGTGTAACAGTTCTGTGGTTCCTGAAAGTGGGACGGAAAGTCTAGCTGTCTCTGGAGAAAATACCATGCTATGGCATCAAAGGCTTGGACATATTGGAGAGAAGGGCCTTCGGATACTGCATAGAGATGGTATGGTAGAAGGTATGTCTAATTGCTCTCTGGATTTCGATTTCTGTGAACATTGTGTATATGGGAATCAGAATCGGGTGAGTTTTCCTTCTGGTGCTAAGAGGGCAAACAAGATATTAGAACTTGTGCACAGTGATGTGTTTGGACCTGTGTCAGTTCCATCACTGGGAAAGTCTGTGTACTATGTTTTATTCATAGATGACTTCTCAAGGAATACATGGATATATTTCTTGAGGAAGAAATCTGAAGTCTTTGACAAATTTAAAGAATTTAAGGCTCTGGTGGAAAACCAGACAGAGAAGAAGATAAAGGTGCTGAGGACAGATAATGGTGGGGAGTTCTGCAAGAAGGAATTTGAAGAGTTCTGTAAGAAGTGTGGTATAGCACGACATAAGACTACTCCATACACACCTCAGCAAAATGGAGTTGCAGAAAGAATGAACAGAACACTGATGGAAAAGGCAAGAAGCATGCTCAGTGGTACCGGGTTAGGACAAGAATTCTGGGTAGAGGCAGTGGAGACTGCATGTTACTTAGTTAACAGATCACCTTCATCAGTGTTGGAGGATAAGACTCCACATGAGGTATGGACTGGTAAGAAACCCTCTCTTTCACATATAAGGGTATTTGGATGTGATGCATATGTACATGTTCCAAAGGAGAAAAGGACCAAGTTGGATAATAAATCTGAAAGGTGCATCTTTTTTGGGTATAAGGATGGTTTAAAGGGTTACAAGCTTTGGAACCCAGAAACAAGGAAGGTTGTGTACAGCCGAGATGTGGTGTTTAGAGAAGTGAAAGATGTTGTTAAACATGAATTCCTATCAAAGGAACCTGAGAAGATAGAGTTTGAGCTAGTGAGATGAACTGGGGACTTGGTAACAGAGATGAAGACTCAGAGATGAAGAGTTACAAAGTCCAAATTTTTAGAAGATTTGAACGGAAAGAAGGCAACCGGAAAGGTATAGTCCATCTCCTTTCTGTTCAGTTTTTTCCTTAACTATAACTGATGATGATCCCAGAACTTTCAGGGAGGCAGTAGATTCTGAGGATGGAAAACTCTGGAAGGAGGCCATGGTTGATGAAATGGCATCCTTGCACAAAAATGAGGCATGGGATCTGGTGGCTGGAAGGAAGCTCATTGGGATCAAATGGGTGTTTAAGAATAAGATGAATGTAGAAGGCAAGGTGGAGAAATACAAAGCTCGGTTGGTAGCAAAAGGTTATTCCCAAGTGCCGGGAATTGATTTTGGTGATATTTTTTCTCCCGTTGCCAAAGTTACTTCTATTAGATTACTTTTATCTGTTGCTGCTGCATTTGATTTTGAGATAGAACAGATGGATGTGAAGACAACATTTCTTCACGGGGATCTAGAAGAGGAGATCTACATGAAGCAACCCGAAGGCTTTATGGTGAAGGGTAAGAAAGAACTAGTATGCAGGTTGAAGAAGTCTCTGTATGGGTTAAAACAGTCACCAAGGATGTGGTATCAGAAATTTGATACCTATATACGGGGACTTGGCTTCACCAGAAGC